>CAJNDS010002360.1:375308-447808 GCA_905221605.1 Symbiodinium natans
ACCCCTAAACCCCCCCTAAACCCCTCCCCTAAACCCCGTAAACCCCTAAACCCCTAAACCCTAAAACCCTAAACCCCTAAACCCCTAAACCCCTAACCCCTAAAACCCCTAAACCCCTAAACCCCTAAACCCCTAACCCCTAAACCCCTAAACCCCTAAACCCCTAACCCGTAAACCCTAAACCCCTAATCCCTAAACCCCTAAACTTCTAAAACCCCGAACCCCTAAACCCCTAAACCCTAAACCCCTAACCCCTAAACCCCTAAACCCCTAAACCCCTAAACCCCTAAACCCCTAAACCCCTAAACCCCTAAACCCCTAAACCCCTAAACCCCAACCCCTAACCCTAAACCCCTAACCCCTAAACCCCTAACCCCTACCCTAAACCCCTACAAACCCCTAACCCCTAAACCCGTAAATCCCTAAAAAACCCCTAAACCCCCTAAACCCCGAAACTTTAAACCCCTAACCCTAAACCTCTAACCCCTAAACCCCTAAACCCCCCAACCCCTAACCCTAAAAGCCCCCTAGCCCTAAACCCTAGTTAAACCCCTAAACACCCTACCTAAACCCCCGCTAAATCCCTAAACCCCTTAAACCCCTTAAACCCCTAAACCCCCTAACCCCTAAACCCCTAACCCCCTAAACCCCTCCCCCCCTAAACCCCTAAACCCCTAAACCCCTAACCCCTAATCCCTAAACCCCTAAACCCATAAACCCTAAAACCCTAAACCCTAAACCCTAACCCCTAAAACCCCTAAAACCCTTAAACGTAAACCCCTAAACCCCTAAACCCCTCAAACCCTAAACCCCTAAACCCCTAAACCCCTAAACCCGGCGCCTCTCCCTCCCGCCTGCCGCCGCGGACTGCGCTCGACAGCAGGGAAGTGAACCCTAACCCCTAAAACCGACGCCCATAAACCCCTAGAACTATCTAAACCACGAAACATCGAGAAACCTAACCCTAAAAGAGAGGCCCCTGAAAACCCCCCCCTAAACCCCTAAACCCCTAAACCCCTAAACCCCTAAACCACTAAAACCCCTCTAAACCCCTGAACCTAAAAACCCCTGAACCCCTAAACCCTAACCCCAACCCCCCCTAAACCCCCTAAAAACCCTAAACCCCTACCCCTAAACCCCTAAACCCCTAAAACCCCCCCTAAACCCCTAAACCCCTAAACCCCTAAAAACCCCTAAAACCCCTAAACCCTAACCCTAAACCCCTAACCCCTAACCCCTAACCCCCTAAATCCCTAAACCCTAAACCCTAAACCCCAAACTTCTAAACCCCTAAACCCCTAACCCCTAAACCCCTAAACCCCCTAAACCCTAAACCCTAAACCCCAAACCCCTAAACCCCTAAACCCCTAAACCCCTAAACCCTAAACCCCTAAACCCCAACCCCTACCCCCTCAAAAAACCCCTAACCTACCCCCAAACCCTAAACCCCTAAACCCCTAACCCCTAAACCCCTAACCCCTAAACCATAAACCCCCCCTAAACCCCTAAACCCTAAACCCCTAAACCCGTAACCCCTAAACCCCCTAAACCCCTAAACCCTAACCCCCCTAAAACCCCCATAACCCCTACCCCTAAACCCTAAACCCCTAAACCCCTAACCCCTAAACCCCTAAACCCTACCCCCTAAACCCCTACCCCCCTAAACCCCTAAAACCCCTAAACCCCTAAACCCCTAACCCCTAAACCCCTAAACCCCTAAACCCCCCCTAACCCCTAACCCCCTAAACCCCTAAAACCCCTAAACCCCTAAACCCCCCTAAACCCCCTAAACCCCTAAACCCCTAAACCCCCTAAACCCTCTAAACCCCTAAACCCTAAACCCTAAACCCCTAACCCTAAACCCCTAAACCCCTAAACCCCTAAACCACCCCTAAACCCCTAAACCCCTAAACCCCTAAACCCTAAAACCCGAAACCCTAAACCCCTAAACCCCTAAACCCCTAAACCCCTAAACCCCTAAACCCCCCCCTAACCACCCTAACCCCTAAACCCCTAACCCTAAACCCCTAAATCCCTAAATCCCTAAACCCCTAAATCCCTAAACCCCTAAACCCCTAAACCCCTAAACCCCTAAACCCCTAAACCCCTAAACCCCTAAACCCCTAAACCCCTAAACCCCTAAACCCCTAAACCCAGTGCCCTCCCAGGCCCTGAGCCCCTTCTTCCCGGCCTGGGCCTCCGAGCCCCGCCGGGCCACGCACTTCTTCGGGCGCCTTGCGGAGAATTCGAAGCCGGACCTGGCCGCCAGGGCTCTGGAGGCGTATTGGGGTTTAGGGTTTGGGGTTTAGGGTTTAGGGTTTAGGGTTTGGGGTTTAGGGTTTAGGGTTAGGGTTTAAGGAGTTTAGGGTTAGGGTTCAGGGTTTAGGGATATGGGGGTTTCCGAAATTGGGGGGTACCTTGTTGGGATCCCTTTTTTTTGAGGGGATCCTACTGTTTGGGGTCTCTACTAGGGCCCCTAGCTTCGTAAACCCCCAAACAGGGTTTTGGGGTGGAAGGAGGTCCCTTATTTTAAGGGGGGAAAGGGGATCCTAGTATTGGGGTCTACATTATAGGGTCCCAAACCCCTGGTATAGGGTTCAAGGGTTGAAGGGGTTTCAGGGCAGGTTGAGGGGGGTTTGAGGGGTGGAGGGCTTGTCTTAAGGGTTTCAATCTTCAGGGCTTCAAGGGAGGGGTTTGAGAGGTGTTGAGGGCTTGTCTTAGGGGGTTCAATCTTCAGGGACTCAGGCGGTTCTTACGGCCACCAGATCCTGAGCGACACCCTGAGGCCATGAGCAGGTGCCGGTTGCAGGTGAGCGCCTTCGAGTGCAGCGCCGCCATCTCCGCGTGTCGCAAGGCCTCGAGGTGGAGCGCTTTCGTTGTGTTTTTTGGGGGGAGTTCAGGGTTTTAGTGGGCCTGTATAAGGTTTATAGGGTTTATGTAGGGTTTAGGGAGGGTTTGGGGGAAGGGGGGGGTGAAACCTCAAAGAGGCCCAAACCGTTGGTTTACTTTGGCAGCAGGTGGCAGCTGGCCTTGAGACTCCTGGGTGGCGCCCAGAAGCTCTGCCTTCCCAACATCGTCTGCCGCCTCCTCGGCGGATTTCGTTGGCCCACAGCTTTGCCTGGCATGCTGCGAATGTGCATAGGTGAGAGGTCAGAGAGACATGTGTGATGTGGATATGGGGGATGGGGCTGGAGGCTTCAACGCCGCTATCGGCGCCTGCGACGGCGCCGGCCGCTGGGAGTGGGCCATGAGCCTGGCGCAGCAGCTCTTGCCACGGGCCCTGAGCCCCACTGCCGTCACCGTGGCCTCGGCCATCAGCGCCTGCGCGGAGCGCTGGGAGCTGGGCCTTCGGTGGCTCTGCCAGGGCCCCTGGGATCTTGTGTGCTGGAACGGTGCCTTGAGCGCCTGCGAGAAGGGTGGCCAGAGCCAGGCCGCAGCTCGGCTGGCACGGGCCATGCGAGAAGAGGGGTTGCAGCCGGACACCATCAGCCAGAACACGCTCAGCAGCACTTTTGCACAGGAAGGCCTCTGGCAGGCATCCCTCAGGTGTTTGTGTGTCTCGGTGGCATCTGGCAGTTTGGCCCGGGCTGGGTCCGAGGGGTCAGAGGGGTCAGAGGGGTGAGAGGGGTGAGAGGGGTGTGTGGGTGGTGTGGAAGTTGGATCATGAGATGTCAGGCACCACGAAAGCTGCCTCCGTCATCAGCTACAACTCCTGCATTACCGCCTGCGCGGAGGCCGGCGTTTGGCCTCGAGCTGCGCACGTCTTTGCCCAGGTGCGGATGGCAGCCATCAAGCTCAGCGTGGTAAGCCGGGCGGCGTGGCTCACCGCCTGTGAAAGGTCTGCGTGCTGGAGGGCGGCTCTGGGGTCCCTCGGCAGCCTTGGCCGGGACCTCAACGGCTTTGCGTACGCCACGGCGATGAGCGCTGTCGGCGCCGAGAGGTGGCAGAACGCACTGCAGCTCATGTTCCAGGCCATGCAGGTGGCACTTTTGCCCGACCTCGTGACCCTCGGGGCGGCCACCAACGCCTTCTCGGCACGCACCCTGTGGCAAGGGTGCGTGTCCATGCTGTGCACCTGCGAAAGTTCAGGACGTTGACACTGTAGGTGTTCACAACCCTTCCGGCCCCCAGCTTCAGATCCCCACGCCAGAAGCTGAAGCTGTGGTGCAAGCTGAGGTGCGCTGAAGGGCTGACAGCGAACGAGCTCATCTGCGGGGCCGCCATCACTGCATGCTACAAGGCTGAGGAAAGCGGAAAAGAGGACTTGGCACACCCTCGCTGTCTGTGTATTCAGTTAGATAGTCCAATGTCAAAACAGCAGGATACCAAGGGACACTGCCTTTGCCGTTCCCGCTAGAAGAGGCAAAACACCTTGCTTGCAAAGTAGCGGACATCCTTTTCGGGTCGTACGTTGTCAAATCTCCAGTGAAAGCTTCCTTCCTAGAGACGTCTCGCATGATGTGGGATCGAGGCTCCATCTACTTTAGGATTTAGGGCCAGGCCTCCAGCGGCAGTGAGGCCCTCGACCCACCCCCCTCTACCCCCCCCCCCCCCCCCCCCCCCCCGGGACCACTTAACGCAACACGAGCGCTCGAGCAAGGACCTGAACCGTCAATGACTGGTTCTTGAACTACAATCCTGTAAACACCAAAACGCTCTGAGACCTCAAAACTAAAACCTATAAAGCCCTAACCCTACGTGCTCAACCGGCAGGTCCCGAGTAGTGCCAAGCGACTTTGCAAGGCGCCAAGTTGGCAGGGTCTGCATCAAAGGGTGCCCGGAAGTTGTATCTCCTTGCAGTTTCCGAAAAGGCCCAACAGGCCAACAGGCCCTAAAGGCCCTAAAGGCCCTAAAGGCCCTAAAGGCCCTAAAGGCCCTAAAGGCCCTAAAGGCCCCAAAGGCCCTAAAGGCCCTAAACCCAAAGCACAAAAACCCTAAAGCCTTAAAACCCTCATTCCTAAAGCCCGGCCTTGTCAGGATGTAGCATGTTTCTTTGCCTGCTTTTGAGGACTTAAGGTGTCAATTGCTTTTTGAAGACATCGGTGAAGAGGCCGAACCCGTCATTTTATCCTGACTTGTAGGATATGGGTAGTTTCCCAAATCAGGGCCTCTGTTTGGGTACCCATGATAAGGCGGCACCCTTGAAAAAGGGATCCCAAACAGGGACCGAAAGTGAGAGAACTGCCCACATTAATCCGTGTTGGGAAATTCGTGATGTCGGCTCGAATGTCGCCTTGTGCTCATTTTTTTGTTTCAGTCCGGCTGAGTTTTGCAGTTTGTACTTGTACCATCGCCATCATGGCTCCGCTGGCCTTATTGCTTGTGGACACCGTACCGAGCGCGTCCGGATGAAGCCCGAAGCCCCAAACCCTAAAGCCCCAAACCCTAAAACCCCAAACCCCAAACCCTACAACCCCAAAATCATTTAGGGTAGAAAGGGGTCGCAAAGGGGTTGTAGAAGTCCGAGATCTCCCGCTTTGTGTGGCAGCATGCTCAAAGTCGGGCGGAGGTCGGGCAGAGGTTTGCAATGCTTTCAGGCTCTGAGGCTTGAAGGGGTTTAGGGTTTAGGGTTTAGGGTTTAGGGTTTAAGGTGCTTCTACAAGGGGTTGAGGATTTGCGGTTCAGGGTATGGGGCAGGGAGGGCATGTCGGCAATTCGGTGGTCCTTCTCACTTGGGGGTTTACGAAAATATGGGGGGACCCCGAATATAGACCCCCAAATAGAAAAACCCTTATGATAAGGACCCCGATGAGGCACCCCCAATCTCAGAAATGCCCCTAAATCCCAAAACAGAAGCAGACAGGAGCCACAAAAAGAACAACGGACTGCTAAAACAACATTTCGGAAAGCCCCAAAAAGAAACAAATCCCTTATGATACTGTAAGGACCCCAAGAAGGTGCCCCCTAAACCCTAAACCCTAAACCCTAAACCCTAAACCCTAAACCCTAAACCCTAAACCCTAAACCCTAAACCCTAAACCCTAGACCCTAGACCCTAGACCCTAAACCCTAAACCCTAAACCCTAAACCCTAAACCCCCTAATTTCGGAAAGCTCCACGCGGTTGTCAAATCGTCGTGTGGGGCGTCGCAATTTTGGAGCAGCTCCCAAGGGTTCTGAGGGTTCCTGAACCCTGGACAAGCCCCAAACCCTAAGCCCTAAACTTTAGACCCTAAACCCTAAACCCTAGACCTAAACCCTAAACCCTAAACCCTAGACCTTAAACCCTAGACCCTAGACCCTAAACCCTAAACCCTAAACCCCAAACCCTAAACCCCAAACCCTAAACCCTAAACCCGAAACCCTGATATCCATGCGAACCAGGCTCCAGATGCCCGTCTTTGTGTTGCCGGAGTCGAACTTGTCGAGGGCGAGAGGGAAAAAGCCTGGGCAGAGTGGGGAAAATCCGGACACGTCTGTGAAAGCAGGAGGGAGGGGGGTTTAGGGTTTAGGGTTTAGGGTTTAGGGTTTAGGGTTTAGGGTTTAGGGTTTAGGGTTTAGGGTTTAGGGAGGCATAGTATGTTGTTATAATAAAAGCCCGCGAGTGCTTGCGCAGCGAAGCTTGAGTTCTACTAGGCTTTCGCCTGGGATCCGGCCTGGCCCCTCCGAGATGTCTTGCTTGGAATAGCTGCTTTCAAGCCGGCCTTTATCTACTGTTTGCTCAAGAACCCCCAAACAAATAAAGCATCTTCTTCCCTATAAGGGTAATAAGGGGATTGTTTGCTTATTCTTTTTTGGGGGTTCTTAAGCAAAGAGTAGTTATGTGGCCTAGATTCTAGGCTAGCTTGTGTTGTCTTCGGCTTGCCCCTCGAGTATATGTATATTACTGTAGTACTATCGCGTGCTATAGTATTGATTATATCATCCTAGCAATTCTGTTCGTAGATAATTATATTAGTATATGTTACACCGTTATACGTGCTACAGTGTCAAAGTTGTTATATTAACAGTTTGTAGTATATGAATATATTATTGTATTCTTTTATTGCTGTTTTTCTATTAGTATATCATGTTTTTCTATTAGTATATCATTTTAGCATTAGGTTCTTATATTCTGGTATCATTGTAGTTTTATACTTATATAAAATGATATTAGTATTTTGTTTCCTGGTTGCGTATATTTGTTTAACACATGGTCGTTTCAAAATACAACCATACCATGATCTGCTCATGTGAGTATGTTGTGAAATCAATATATTTTTTATGTTATGGTGGTATAGCCGTTTTCTGGAGTTCGATGTTGGCTTCTTGGAGCCAGCGCTGCAGATGTTGAAGGGAAGCGAGAAGCGAGCCGGGAAGACGTAGCCCGCTCCGGGGCGTTTGTTGGCTCAGGCACACATGGCACACATAGATCAGGCAGCATTTAGGGTTTACTGTAGGGTTTAGGGTTTAGGGTTTAGGGTTTAGGGTTTAGGGTTTAGGGTTTAGGGTTTAGGGTTTAGGGTTTAGGGTTTAGGGTTTAGGGTCACTCTGGAAGTAGCTGCTCTGCAGTGGCTGCTGCAAAGAGAGTTGCAATGCTGCAAACATTCTGTTGGTAGCTCCAAAAATTAGCTCAAGGCCATTCTCCTCCTCAGGCAGGAACAAGGAAGAAGGTCAACTAAGATACGTCGTCAGCATGTTGTCAAAACCAAGCCCGAGCGGGGGAGATGAATACTTGGGTGGTGGACATGGATGTTCGGTGAAAGCTGATGGTTTTTGGTGAATGAAAGATGATAAATTTGATGAACAACGAAGGAGACAGGTTCAAGATAGCCACCCAAAGATGGGTGCATCGGAAGCTGTGCTGCAGCCCCGCATGCTGGCGCCGGTCCTTGCAATTGGCCGTGCTGGAAGGGCCGATCAGGAAGAGGAGGCAGACAGCCTCACGGAGGCTGAGAGGGATCTGGGGGCTTTCGGAAAATTGGGGGGTGCCTTCTTGGGGTCCTTATTCTGAGGGACTCCTACTATTTGGGGTACCTTATTAGGGGTCCCGTAGTTTCGTAAACCTTCATGGGGCAAGTGTAAAATTGCGGATGATAAGGTTTTTGTGCCCAGATGCCTACCAGGGCCCCAGTCCTGACGGTCCCACAGGCCGAGGTGGCCGATGTCGCCTCCATGATGGCGGGTGCACCGGTCCTCATTGGCGATGTAGCCTGTAATGGATGGCCCGAGCAGGAAGAAGAAGCAGACAGCATCACAGAGGCTGAAAGAGATGGCGTGCCAGTGTAGGGATAGGTCAGGCTTTTGTGCCCAGACGCCTGCACTGGCCCTAAGTTTTGATGGTCCCGCAGGCTCGAGAAGCTGATGTTGCCACCGTGATGGCCGGTGCACCGACCCTCTAGCCGCCGTGGCCAAGCATGCTGCCAGCCAAAGCCATGCGCCGTGCCTTCATGAAGACTAAGCGTGGAATGTAGATGACCCTACTGCGTAAAGATGCCCTGGGAGTATGTTGGTTGCACCTTCCGTGAGGCGAGGTACCGGAAGTTCTGCACCGCGACATCATGTCCATTCATGTGCAATACGCATGGCCTCAGGCAACGCAGCCCGAGATGCATGGAGTGCCACTGAATTTGTCATAGGTCCTAGGTCAGTTTTGTGCCACGCACTCCGCAGCCAAGCGGAAGAGTGCGATGGCATCATGGAAGCATGGACCAGGCACCGGTTCTTTTGGCCATGAGCCCGATATGGCATGGGCATTGTTTGGTTAACAGCCTGGATCCTCATGTTTCCATAAGCTCAGCAGCAAGAGGTGCTTGCTTTAGTCGCGAGGATCTCATGCCGCGCACCACTTAGCGTCTTTTCTTGTTTACTTGCGCTGCTCCCTGAGCAATGCTAGAGGCCGAGACAGCGTCTCTCTGATGTTGTCATGGCCAGAGGACGCAGAAGCCAGAGACGGAGAAAGTGCAGTCCTTTCTGAGCACGTGATGCCATGCCCATGGGCTTAGCGGCGTTGACCAAAGCCTGGCTGGTATTTCAACTGCTGGCACGCAGCTGTAATTGGTGACTTGCTGATACTTGCTGCCCCAATTCTGTTTCAAGCCCCATTGTGGCCGACGCATTCCTGAGAACCAGGTAGCACGGAACCCCGACCCTACATGCCCAGGCCTTCCCAGGCTTCAGGGTGCTTCAATCATGACATACCCGTATGGCGGACATGCATCCGGGCAAGAACAGAGGGTGTAGGATTCCGCGTCCTCTATGTGCGGTTTCCTGTTAAATGCAGTGCTGGGGCACCTGCCTCTGCCGAGACTGAGTTCGAGTGGTCTCCGTCGTGGCCCAAAGTTTATTGTAGTGTCGGACCTCCTCCCACATCTGCTCCTTCATGTGGATACGGCAGGAACATCAAAGCTCACAAGCACTGCATCATCCACCCAGACCCATCCTACATTAGTCTTGGATTCAGCCGACTGCTGTGCAAATTTGTGCGGCATTGCATCCACCCAGGCCGGTTGCAGGAGGGTGTTGGACAGTGGCACGGGTTTAGGACCCTAAACCCTGACCGCTAAACATCCGTCGTGGACCAGGGAGGGTTTGGGGTGTTTGACTTTTTTGCAGTCGAGTATAGTATGTTCCTTGTAGTTTCGGGCACCAAGAAGACTATCCCAGTGCCATCATGAAGCTCCTCTCTCAGGTGTCTTTAGGGTCTTTCTGGGCCATGCACTGAGCCTAAGAGTCTCGTACAAACAGTAGCGCTTCCTCAAAAATCGAAAAGTAGCCCAAAACACTGTCACTAAACACCAAAAGCCTGAATCCTTAAGCACGAAATCCTAAACCCACCCAAATAGAGTGAAGATCTGAGCCCCTAAACCAGACCTTCGAGACATCTCGCCCGATGCAGGCAGCAGTTGCCTGGTGTCTCCGGAATAGCCAGAGGCGCCTCTTCTTACTGTTGGTTAGTAGGGAATGGGGGAATGAGGTACCCTACATCATCCCTTAAAGGGTAGAATATAGGGTCCCAAGTCCCTCATTACCAGTAAGAGTTTGGGATTCTGGGGTTCGGCGTTCAGGTGTTTCAGCACTCCAGGCTCGAGCCACCATCCAGATTCAAGGGTTAAGCTAAGCACTAAACCCTAAATCCTGGTTGAGGGCTTAGGGTTGGGGGTGCGGTTGCCAGGACATGTTCGTGCTGGGGGTTTAGGCTTTGGGGGTTAAAGTTTTGGGTTTTAGGGTTTAAGATGCTCGTTCTGAACCTTCAGCAGTTTGCGTGGCTGGGGCAAGACTCCATGCCCGAAGTGGAGCAGCGAAAGCCTTTGAGAGCCTAAACCAGAAACCTTACAATCCTTAAGCCCTCAAAACCCTTAGGCTCTCAAAGCGAAAACCCTAAACCCTAAACCCTAACCCTAAACCCTAAACCCTAGGCCCCAAACCCTAAACCCTAAACCCTAAACCCTAAACCCTAAACCCTAAACCCTAAACCCTAAACCCTAAACCCTAAACCCTAAACCCTAAACCCTAAACCCTAAACCCTAAACCCTAAACCCTAAACCCTAAACCCTAAACCCTAACCTCTAAACCCTAAACCCTAAACCCTAAACCCTAAACCCTAAACCCTAAACCCTAAACCCTAAACCCTAAACCCTAAACCCTAAACCCTAAACCCTAAACCCTAAACCCTAAACCCTAAACCTAAACCCTAAACCCTAAACCCTAAACCCTAGACCCCAAGGCTGAAGCCCTGGCGCCAAGGCGTTTTTCGAGGCGATCGCAGAGGCCATGCCTGGAGCTCCCACACTTCTCGGCGGGGGGCTCGTTTAGGGTTTAGGCTTTAGGTTTAGGGTTTAGATTTAGGGTTGATTAGGGTTAGGGTTTAGGGTTTAGGGTTTAGGGTTTAGGGTTTAGGGTTTAGGGTTTAGGGTTTAGGGTTTAGGGTTTAGGGTTTAGGGTTTAGGGTTTAGGGTACGGGTTTGGGGTTTAGGGTTTAAGGTTTGGGGTTTGGGGTTTAGGGTTAAGGGTTGCAGCTTTTGCAGGATCTTCACCCCCCCCCCTCCGCCCCCCACCAAAAAAAGAAAGAGGCAGCAACAATCCACAGTAGGCCCGAAGCTCTCAAGCAACCCATAGTGAAAGACACCGCAAACCCGTTGTCCTGAAAACCTATAACCCTGCTACCAGCTGTTACCCCTTCGATTCGGAGACTGCGGCGTCTTAGAGTTTGCGCACTTCAGGAATGGGTTTCGGGTTTCCCCCTATCTCCCCGAAATCATCAAAACTCTTAGTATAGTAGTGCAGGAACCCTAGATAGGTACCCCAACTCTTCAGCCCTTGAATTCTTGAACCCTCAAGCAGTTCACCCCGAACCCTTAAAGCCTCTAACTTTGAAACTCTTTTTCGTTGGGGAGTACTTGGAGGTTCATGGGTACTTAGAACCACAGTTAGAAGTCCACTTATAACCTACTTAGGGGACTTAGGGGGGCTTATAAGTATAGTTCTAGTTAGGGTTATAAGTACTATGAACCTCCAAGTAGACCCCCCTGCTTGACCCTTGCGCCTTGGGCGGGACGCATCCTAGGATGCGGCTTCTCTGCCAAAGTGGCCCGTGTGCAGCCGCTCGGGCCTTGGGTACGTTTGGGGCACTGCGAGGCGCTTGCAGCTGTGTAGGCCTCAACATGTCAGGGGGTTTACGAACATAGGGGACCCCTGAAACAGACCCCCAAGTAGCAGGATGCCCTTCTAATGAGGACCCCTAAGAAGGTAATTTACCCTGCCCCCAAACCCTCAACCCAAATTTCAGCAACTCCCATGTACCTAGAAGGTACCCCCCACCTATTTCGGAGACCACCATGTGCGCTTGTTCTGAGTTCCACGCGTGCTGTTATGCGCAAAAAAAGCAGAAGGAGGGCCAATGGAGCGCAGACCTTGGTCCCAGCACCCTAGATAGGTTTAGGGTTTAGGGTTTCGGGTTTAGGGCTCAGTGTTTTCTAGGATTCTGGAGCGGCTTTAGGGGTTTAGGGTTAGAGGACCGTCCGGCTGTTTGGCAGCCCTGCGTGCGACGTGCGTTTGGCTGTTGTGGTGAGCTCGAAGCCCTAAGCCCTCAGCCCTAAGTCCTAAGTCCTAAGCCCTAAGCCCTGAGCCCTAAACCCGAAGCCCTAAACCCTAACTAGGGGGTTGTAGCGTGCAGGACCGGGGCCAGAGTCTCAGGGCTATATGCCTCATAGAAATCTGATTTGGTTAGCGCGCCCCCCCTCCGAAGGCCACACCAGTACTGCTGTGACGACTGCATTTTTGCTACCAGCATCTACATAAACAAATCCATTATTACACTTTTGTTGGCACCATGATTCCCGTCGTACCATGACCATGATACAACCCTAAACTCCAACCCCCGAGCCAGGGGTGTAACGCTCAGGTCAGACTGCACCTTCCGATGCAGCTGCTGCATGCAATTTATCTCGGAAGACGCCCCGGCAGAGCGGCTGCAACTAAGCCCAAGGTCCCGTAAGCCCTTTTAAACCCGATTTCAGCGCCTGAACTGTAGGGTTTAGGGTTTAGGGTTTAGGGTACCTGAGGGTTCCGTAAGTAAGGGGTGTCGGGCTCTCGGTTTGTTTCCTTTTGTCCTATTAGCACCATGCAGCACCGTTGGTACCATTATGTACGACCAGTACTTGAAGGGTCGGAGGATTTAGTAAGTAGTTATCTAGTAGAGTTATCCATAGGATAACTCCAATTAGGGCCTTTTAGGGTACATATAAGTCTACTCACTTCTACTTACTAAGTCCCCCGACCCTCCAAGTACTACCATTCATAACCATCCCTACCATTCTACCGTGATGACCATCATGACCAGTATTGCCATTTAGAACCATGATGACCATTGTTACCATATACAACCCTGATGACAATGACCAGTAATACCATGGACAGTCATTATTGCCATTCTTGCCCTGTCCAACATTTCTTACCATGATTGCCATTCATGACCATTATATCCATGATTTCTAATCTTACAACTTATGACCAGTACTCCCATTTTATAGCAAGTTACCTTTGTTACCACCATTACCATTGATACCAATTTAGAACCCGGATTACCATGATTACCATTTTGCCCAGTACTGCCACCATTATTACCATTGTTACGATTGATAACCCGTATTGCCATTATTGCCATTGTGCCCGGTATTTCCATGGATGACCAAGACCATTCTTGCCATTTATAGCACTTCTTGCCATCATTACCATTATGACCAGTATTACCATCCCGTTAGTACCATTATTACCATTTAGAACCCCTTTTACGTGTGTTGCCATTACGGCCGGTAGTACCACTTATTGCCATATTTGCCATTGTTAGCATGTTTACCATTGTTGCCGTTTATAACCCTTATTACCATTCTTACCATCATGACCAGTATTACCATGAGTAATTATTATAATTATGATGATTATTATTTTTAGTATTCTTATTCTTACTATTACCATTATTCTCATTAGTACCGTTTTGACCATTGTTAGAATCATTACCCTTAGTAATTACTAAACCCGGTTTCTTAACCTCGCGACTTGGAGTAAAAACTGGTGACGTCGCATGTGGTCCAGCACAGACTCCCTGAAAGAAATACACCCTAAACCCTTAACCCTAAACCCTAAACCCTAACCCCTAAATCCTAAACGCTAAACCCTAAACCCTAAACCCTAAACCCTAAACGCCAAACCCTAATCCCTAAACCCTAAATCCTAAACCCCAAGCCATGTAGTTGCCAAGCCACACTATCACAACGACTCATCTTGGCCCAAACACCCCAAGCCCTTAAGCATCCTTAACCTCTACGGCATGTTTGGGCTTTGAGCCTCTCTTAAACCCTAAACCCCAAACCCCAAACCCCAAACCCCTAAACCATAAACCCTAAACCCTAAACCCGAAACCCTAAACCCTAAACCCTAAACACTAAACCCTAAACCCTAAACCCTAAACCCGAGCCCTGCCCCCCGAAACCGCCCGAGGTTTACATGCGGCACGACCAGACCTACTGCAGCCCAAGCTGCAGGGACCGTGGCGTGTCCGGGTGGGCCGCAGCAGGGGCTGGGTTTGGGGTTTAGGGTTTAGGATTTAGGTTTTAGGGTGTAGGGGTTTAGGGTTTAGGGTGTTTAGGGTGTTTAGGGTGTTTAGGGTGTTTAGGGTGTTTAGGGTGTTTAGGGTGTTTAGGGTGTTTAGGGTGTTTAGGGTGTTTAGGGTGTTTAGGGTGTTTAGGGTCACGGCCGAAGGGGCGCAGGCTATCTGGACATGACCGTTGGTTTAGGGTTTAGGGTTTAGGGTTTCGTTTGGGGTACCCACATGGGCCCACCATTTTTTGCGCGACGCCCCAGAAGGGACCACAAGTTAGAGACCTGACCACGTGTACTGGAGGATGTCTTCCCCCCCCCCCCCGCCCCCGCCCTCCACTTCTCCAGCTTGAGAGTTGCAGTCGCCCAATTACGGCCTCGGCCCCCCAAACCCAAAACTCCTACACCCTTCATTGCTGGATAACCTCCCCCAACTCTAAACCCTAAACCCTAAACCCTTCTTCCACCCCCAATCCCCTCAAACCGAAGCCTTCGAGCCCCCTTTGCCCGCAACTCCGTGTTGGGGGCCAGGGGCCACGTGGACGAAGTCGTTGAGGTGAAGGAGCCAGTGAAGGAGCCAAAGTGTCAGCTGACCAAGAAGGTCTCAGGCCGGCGGGGGGGGGGGTGGCTTAGGAACCTAGCAATGTGGGGGCTGTTTGAGGGTTAAGGAGTTTGGGGGGCTTAGTTTTGGGGTTTCGGGGTTTTGTGGTTTGGGGGTTTGGGGTTTTGGGGAAACTTCGGAGTGGGGACAGTTTGGGGCCTTTGAGAGCTTGAGGGGTTTTGGGGTCATCCGGGCGCCGGGTTTTGTAGGGAAACCTTTGAATTGGGACCTGTTTAGCCTTGTAAAGGGTCCCTTTCTGCGGGGGTTCCGTCACCAACCACTGTACCTGTAGGAAAACAACCACTGTAGAAATAACAGCAACACCCTCGAGATCCCTAGGCAGCGACAGCGACAACGAACATCATAGTACGAATAGGTAATAACAACAATTTAGAACCAGTATACAATGTTTTAACAGCAACATGAATTTTTAAACTACTAGCAATAATATAGAACCAACATTAGTTCTTGTAATGGCAACATTCACATTTTGGATCTTCGTTTGAGCTCCACGCCCGACCCTCTGCACCCCCGCGCCCGGAACGTGGCAACGCTCGACTCGCGAGGCCCCCAACAAACTGAGCGCCCCTGAGCCTCAAGCCCCCTTAGCTCGGTTTGGGGTGTAGGATTTAGGGTTTAGGGTTTAGGAGAATGTTTCTGGGCCCCTTCTAGGTGAAGTTTGGGGTGGTTTGTACGACAGCCTCAAGGCCCTCCACCCTATCGCACGTGAGCCTCCTCTGAGGACCCTAAACTCTAACCCTAAATTTCAGGCCTAGCGGCACGGGCCGGCCCCCGCCCCCCAAAGCACGAAACCTTGAACCTTGGCACTGTCTTCTCTTTCCCGTGTCTTTGTCCTCTCCTTCTCTCTGTCTCTCTTTCTCCTGCCTTCGCCCCCCCTCCCTCCCCCCCCCCCCCCCCCGGCGCGCGCGCGCGCGCGCGCGCGCGCGCGCACCCGCATCAGGAGCATCAGTGGGGTTGGTTTGGGGGCCTTAAAAGCATTCTATGCATGCGTTTTGCCTTCGAAAAACCTTCAGAAAACGCTGTAAACACGTGTTTTTGGGCTTGGGAAGCCTTTTGGGACCCAGGAAAGGGAGCATCATGAGCATCAGCGGCCTCCCCCAGGCCATCCAAAACCCCCTTAAACACGCCGATTGTATGTGCTTGAACGCTTGCGTGCCCACGAAACCCCCAAAAGCAAGACCCCGAATGCCCTTAAGGGCATTCGGGGTCCTGCTGTTCGGGTGTTTTGTAGGCACGAAGCCGTTCGAGCGCGTAAAATGAGCGATTTTAGGGGCGTTTTTACGTGGACCCACAAAACACTCGGTATTTACGAGGTTTTCTGCTGTTGGAACACCCCCCCAAACCGAGCATCATGAGCATCAGCTGGGTCTCTGGGCCGTGGGCCCGGACCCCCCCACGAAGCCCAAGAGAAGCGATGGCTCGATGATGCGCCCGGACCCCGCGCATCAGCAGCATCAGCAGACCCCCCCCCGGACGTGGGTTTCGATGATGCGCACTTTGGGGGCGGGTCAAGGGCAACAGGGGTGGGGGTCGGAGGCACGCGTGAAAAACCTCATAAAAACACGGTATTTACGGTGATTTCAGCGTTTTTCAGCGTTTTTTATTGCCTTGGGCCCGCGGGCCAGGGCTGCTGATGCTCATGATGCTCGCCTGGTTTTGGGCTTCCGGTACCCCCCCCAAACCTTGAAAAACGTGGTTTCGGCCTGGCGCGCGCCCCATGTGAAAAGCTAGGGCCGATGATGCGCGCCCGTGAGGGTTTAATGGGGTGCTGCGGGTGTTTTGTGGCCTCGGTTTTTCGTAAAAACCCATGGTTTTTACGAGGTTTTCGTGCTTTTCGCACCACCGCGTGTTGCGTCCCCTTGGATGCCGTTTTGGAGGCCTCCCGAAGGGCCCCGCGCGAATTTGAAGCAATTTTGGGCGGGGTCGGCGGCTCGGGCGCTCGCCCCTTAAAGCTAGCGCTTTAGTGCGACGCGGGCTCCGCCCTGGACCACGGGCGGCGCGGGGGCCGGATTTAGGAGCCTCCGGCTCAGGCCGCCGACCCAAGAGGCCCGAAACCTCTCAACCCTCAAACCAGGGTTCGGGGGTTTGAGGCCGTGTTGTGGGAATGGGGGGGTAGAGGCTTCGAACTGTTGGAGTGGTTGGCGTAAGGTTGCAACATCCCAAACCCCTAACCCTAAACCCCACACCCTATACCCAGAACCCTAATCCCTCACTCCAGGTTTTGAGCCTCTGTGGGTCTAATGCTCTTGTCTTTAGGGTAGCCTTCGGGCTTTGTGCTGTATCCAGCGAAATCTGGCGCGATGTGCCGTGGTCCCTGACCTAAACTGTAAGCCCCAAACCCCTGAACCCAAAACCCAAAACCTTAAACCCAAAACCCTAAACTTCGCCAAGGAGAGTGGGGGGGGGTGGGGGGGGTGGGGGGTGGGGGGGGTGGGGGGGTGGGGGGGCGGGCTGGGGGGCTGCGGAGGGCTGGGGTTTCGTGTGGTCCTCTATGGCCCCTTTTTAAGGTTTTTGGGTGTAAGGGAGGGGAGGGGGGGGGTTCCCTCCCCTCAAAACCATCCAACACGCCACCGCTAAACCCTACTAGAGAGTGTGTCCGAACAAGGCAGCTCCTTGTCGGTGGCTGGCAATTACAAGCCGCCTCCTGAGTCCTGGTTTTGGGGCAGAGTTGGGGTTCAGGGTTGAGTGTTTAGCGTTTAGGGTTGAGGGTTTAGGGTTTAGGGTTACGGTTTGTGTCCGGCGTTCGGGGGCGAGGGGGGCTGGGGGTGGGTGGTGGATCGTCGGCTCCACAAAAAAAGTTGTGGCTTTGGACAGCTTTCGGTGCCACTCGAAATTGCAAGTTCTCAGTGAATCACATACAATTTCTTTGTATCCTGGCCTTGAGGACTTGAGGTTTAGGGTTTAGGTTTAGGGTCTCAGGGAGTTTACGGGAGAGAGGAGCGGTCTGCTGTCTGCTGTCTGCTGTTCAGGCTTTGGGGACAAGGATTCTTGCGTAGGTTTCGAGGGCTCGACGGACCCTCCATGTCCTCCCACGCAGTCCCCCCCCCCCCCCTCCCCCAAGCTCAGGACTTCTCAAGGCCTCTAGACCCAAACCCTGACCCTAAGCCGCTCAGCGGCTCGGGGGAAGCCTGACACCCTGTATGCTCCCAAACCCTAAGCCCTGCACTCACAAGGCCTATACCCCGAACAGCCCGAAAACCCGAAAGCCACAAAAGCCTGAAACTTTAAAAAGACCACGAAGCCAAAAACTGTAGCCCCCCCCCCCCCCCAAAAAAAAAAAAAAAAAAACCACCTAATGCGACAAACCGCCGAAACCCAGTACCTTAAATGCACCAACATTCCCAAACCCCTCAAGCCTTAGTAAACCCTAAACAGGCGAATAGCCGAAAGCCCCACAGCCTTTAAGAATGCTCGAAGCTCCCCAATGCCCTAAAACAATGCTCGAAGCTCCCCACTGAGCCCGAAATCAACCCTCAACCCCAACCTGCCCCCTGAGGCCCCCGCCCCCCCACCCGCTTCCCACAAAAACGGATCACCCAAAACCCCCAAACCCCTCCCCCCCCCCCCCCCCCAAACCCCACCTAAACCCGCCAAACCGTTCCAGAGCCCCCCCCCCCCCGGTGTGCGGTTAAATAGGATTTATTTGGAAGCTGAGAGTCGTGTTTACAAGAGGAAAACAGACCCCAAAACGTATACTTATTTACAAGAGCCAACTTCCAAATAAACCCTATTTGGGTTTCTGGGGGGCTGGGGGGTCAAGAGTTAAATAATTTAAATAATTTAAATAATTTAAATAATTTAAATAATTTAAATAATTTAAATAATTTAAATGATTATTTAAATTATTTAAATAATTTAAATAATCTAAATAATTTAAATAATTTAAATATTTTAAACAATTTAAAAAATTTAAATAATTTAAATAATTTAAATACTTGAAATAATTTAAATAATTTAAATGCCCGCGGGGGGGGCTCCGGGCCACTGCCTCCCCGGAATTAAATAATTTAAACATTTAATTTATTTAAATTATTTAATTCGCCGGAACCACCCCCAATACTAAATTACGAGCCCGGGCCTCCCCCCAATACTAAATCACGAGCCCCAACCCCCCCCCAATACTAAATTACGAGCCCGGGCCTCCCCCCAAGACTTAATTACGAGCCCGGGCCTTCCCCCAATACTAAATTACGAGCCGAGGAATTAAATAATTTAAATAATGGACCCCCCCATTTTCATAATTTAAGCCCCAGGTATTTAAATTATTCAAATTATTTACCTCGGGCAGGGGAATTAAATAATTTAAATAATTTAAATAATTTAAATAATTTAAATAATTTAAATAATTTAAATACTTTTTATTCCCCACATCTTTGTGTGGGGTTCTTACTTTTGGGGCTGTCCCGCCTCCTCCTCTTCCTCCTCCTCCTCCTTCTCCTCCTCACCGTTCTCCTCTTCCTGTTCCTCATGTCGCATGCATCATCACATCACGATCACGCACATCACGCATCACATCACGCACATGACGCGGTGTCACGCATCAAATCACATCACGCACATGACGTACCATGACGCACATGACGCCGCATCACGATCACGCACATCACGCATCACATCACGCATATGACGCGGTGTCACGCATCAAACACGCACAGCACGCATCATGCATCACATCACGATCATGCACATCACGCATCACATCACGCACATGACGCGGTGTCACGCATCAAATCACATCACGCACATGACGCACCATCACGCACATCACGCATCACGTCACGCACATCACATCACGCACATGACGCACCATCACGCACATCACGCATCACATCACGCACATGACGCAGTGTCGTTTCTGCTGGCAGGCGCGGCACTTAGAGGCCCTGGACCCTTGCCGCGCGCGCGCTCGGGGCGCGCGAAACGTTGGCAGGCGCGACACAGGTGTCGTTTGTGCTGGCAGGCGCGGTACTTAGAGGCCCTGGACCCTTGCCGAGCGCGCGCTCGGGGCGCGCGAAACGCTGGCAGGCGCGACGCACGCGTCGTTTGTGCTGGCAGGCGCGGCACTTAGAGGCCCTGGACCCTTGCCGAGCGCGCGCTCGGGGCGCGCGAAACGCTGGCAGGCGCGACACAGGCGTCGTTTCTGCTGGCAGGCGCGGTACTCAGGGGCCCTGGACCGTTGCCGCGCGCGCGCTCGGGGCGCGGGAAACGCTGGCAGGCGCGACACAGGTGTCGTTTCGGCTGGCAGGCGCGGCACTTAGAGGCCCTGGACCCTTGCCCCGCGCGCGCTCGGGGCGCGCGAAACGTTGGCAGGCGCGACGCAGGTGTCGTTTGTGCTGGCAGGCGCGGTACTTAGAGGCCCTGGACCCTTGCCGAGCGCGCGCTCGGGGCGCGCGAAACGCTGGCAGGCGCGACACACGCGTCGTTTGTGCTGGCAGGCGCGGCACTTAGAGGCCCTGGACCCTTGCCGCGCGCGCGCTCGGGGCGCGCGAAACGTTGGCAGGCGCGACACAGGTGTCGTTTGTGCTGGCAGGCGCGGTACTTAGAGGCCCTGGACCCTTGCCGAGCGCGCGCTCGGGGCGCGCGAAACGCTGGCAGGCGCGACACACGCGTCGTTTGTGCTGGCAGGCGCGGCACTTAGAGGCCCTGGACCCTTGCCGAGCGCGCGCTCGGGGCGCGCGAAACGCTGGCAGGCGCGACACAGGCGTCGTTTCTGCTGGCAGGCGCGGTACTCAGGGGCCCTGGACCGTTGCCGCGCGCGCGCTCGGGGCGCGGGAAACGCTGGCAGGCGCGATGCAGGTGTCGTTTCGGCTGGCAGGCGCGGCACTCAGAGGCCCTGGACCCTTGTCCCGCGCGTGCTCGGGGCGCGCGAAACGTTGGCAGGCGCGACGCAGGTGTCGTTTGTGCTGCAGGACGCAGTGTCGTTTCTGCTGGCAGGCGCGGCACTTAGAGGCCCTGGACCCTTGCCGCGCGCGCGCTCGGGGCGCGCGAAACGTTGGCAGGCGCGACACAGGTGTCGTTTGTGCTGGCAGGCGCGGTACTTAGAGGCCCTGGACCCTTGCCGAGCGCGCGCTCGGGGCGCGCGAAACGCTGGCAGGCGCGACACACGCGTCGTTTGTGCTGGCAGGCGCGGCGCTTAGAGGCCCTGGACCCTTGCCGAGCGCGCGCTCGGGGCGCGCGAAACGCTGGCAGGCGCGACACAGGCGTCGTTTCTGCTGGCAGGCGCGGTAGATCGTTGCCGCGCGCGCGCTCGGGGCGCGGGAAACGCTGGCAGGCGCGACACAGGTGTCGTGTCGGCTGGCAGGCGCGGCACTTAGAGGCCCTGGACCCTTGCCCCGCGCGCGCTCGGGGCGCGCGAAACGTTGGCAGGCGCGACGCAGGTGTCGTTTGTGCTGGCAGGCGCGGTACTTAGAGGCCCTGGACCCTTGCCGAGCGCGCGCTCGGGGCGCGCGAAACGCTGGCAGGCGCGACACACGCGTCGTTTGTGCTGGCAGGCGCGGCACTTAGAGGCCCTGGACCCTTGCCGCGCGCGCGCTCGGGGCGCGCGAAACGTTGGCAGGCGCGACACAGGTGTCGTTTGTGCTGGCAGGCGCGGTACTTAGAGGCCCTGGACCCTTGCCGAGCGCGCGCTCGGGGCGCGCGAAACGCTGGCAGGCGCGACACACGCGTCGTTTGTGCTGGCAGGCGCGGCACTTAGAGGCCCTGGACCCTTGCCGAGCGCGCGCTCGGGGCGCGCGAAACGCTGGCAGGCGCGACACAGGCGTCGTTTCTGCTGGCAGGCGCGGTACTCAGGGGCCCTGGACCGTTGCCGCGCGCGTGCTCGGGGCGCGGGAAACGCTGGCAGGCGCGACACAGGTGTCGTTTCGGCTGGCAGGCGCGGCACTTAGAGGCCCTGGACCCTTGTCCCGCGCGCGCTCGGGGCGCGCGAAACGTTGGCAGGCGCGACGCAGGTGTCGTTTGTGCTGGCAGGCGCGGTACTTAGAGGCCCTGGACCCTTGCCGAGCGCGCGCTCGGGGCGCGCGAAACGCTGAGGCGCGACACACGCGTCGTTTGTGCTGGCAGGCGCGGCACTTGGAGGCCCTGGACCCTTGCCGAGCGCGCGCTCGGGGCGCGCGAAACGCTGGCAGGCGCGACACAGGCGTCGTTTCTGCTGGCAGGCGCGGTACTCAGGGGCCCTGGACCGTTGCCGCGCGCGCGCGCTCGGGGCGCAGGAAACGCTGGCAGGCGCGACACAGGTGTCGTTTGTGCTGGCAGGCGCGGTACTTAGGGGCCCTGGACTTTTGCCGCGCGCGCGCTCGGGGCGCGGGAAACGCTGGCAGGCGCGACACAGGCGTCGTTTCTGCTGACAGGCGCGGTACTTAGGGGCCCTGGACTCTTGCCGCGCGCGCGCTCGGGGCGCGGGAAACGCTGGCAGGCGCGACACAGGCGTCGTTTCTGCTGGCAGGCGCGGTACTCAGCGGCCCTGGACCCTTGCCGCGCGCGCGCTCGGGGCGCGGGAAACGCTGGCAGGCGCGACACAGGCGTCGTTTCGGCTGGCAGGCGCGGTACTTAGGGGCCCTGGACCCTTGCCGCGCGCGCGCTCGGGGCGCGCGAAACGCTGGCAGGCGCGACACAGGCGTCGTTTCGGCTGGCAGGCGCGGCACTTAGGGGCCCTGGACCCTTGCCGCGCGCGCGCTCGGGGCGCGGGAAACGCTGGCAGGCGCGACACAGGCGTCGTTTCGGCTGGCAGGCGCGGTACTTAGGGGCCCTGGGCCGTTGCCGCGCGCGCGCGCTGCACCGACCCTCCAAGTAGTACGCCGGGGACATCCGGAGCTTCCGTGGCTGGAAAGTCGACTTTTTTTTAGTACAAACGTAGTACGCCGCGGACACGCGGAGCTTCCGTGGCTGGAAAGTCGACTTTTTGTAGTACAGACGTAGTACGCCGCGGACGCCCTGGGCGTCTGAAGACACCGCACATAGCATGGTAACGGACATCTGGGCGCCTGAAAACCACCGCAAATAGCATGGTAGCGGACATCTGGGCGCATGAAAACACCGCAAATAGCATGGTAACGGACATCTGGGCGCATGAAAACACCGCAAACAAATAGCATGGTAACGGACATCTGGGCGCTTGAAAACACCGCAAATAGCATGGTAACGGACATCTGGGCGCTTGAAAACACCGCAAATAGCATGGTAACGGACATCTGGGCGCTTGAAAACACCGCAAATAGCATGGTAACAGACATCTGGGCGCTTGAAAACACCGCAAATAGCACGGTGACGGACGTCTGGGCGCTCGAAAACACCGCAAGTAGCATGGTAACGGACATCTGGGCGCTTGAAAACACCGCAAATAGCATGGTAACGGACGTCTGGGCGCTTGAAAAACACCGCAAATAGCATGGTAACGGACATCTGGGCGCTTGAAAACACTCTGACGGACGTCTGGGCGCTCGAAAACACCGCAAGTAGCACGGTAACGGACATCTGGGCGCTTGAAAACACCGCAAATAGCATGGTAACGGACATCTGGGCGCTTGAGAAACACCGCAAATAGCATGGTAACGGACATCTGGGCGCTTGAAAACACTCTTTCTGAATGGAAAACTTTGCATGTGGGGTGATCCGGTCCTTTAATTAATTAATATAAATTAATTATTATTTAATTATAATTAATTATTAATTGATTATTAATTAGTTATTAATTAATTATTAATCAATTATTAATTAATTATGAATTAATTATTAATTAATTATTAATTCATTATTAATTATTAATGAATTATTAATTAGTTATTAATTAGTTATTAATTAATTATCAATAATTATTAGT
Organism: Symbiodinium natans; assembly: GCA_905221605.1. Taxonomy (NCBI): domain Eukaryota; class Dinophyceae; order Suessiales; family Symbiodiniaceae; genus Symbiodinium; species Symbiodinium natans. The sequence goes on from CAJNDS010002360.1 coordinate 398,761, forward strand.
TTATTATTAATTAATTAATAATTAATTAATAATTAAATTAATAAGCAATGAATAATTAATTAATAAATTAATGAGTAATTGGAATTAATTAATTAATAATTAATTAATCTTAAAATCAATTAAAATAAATTAATTAAATTAATAAATAATTAATAAAATTAAGTATAATTAATTAATTTAATTAATTAAATATTATTGATATTATTAATGAATAATTTTATTTGATTAAGAATTCATAATTAATTATTAATGAATTCCTAATTAATTAATAAATAATAAATATTTCATGAATAATTATTTTTTAATTAATTAAAATTAGTAATTAATTAAGAATGATAATAATTAACTAATAATTAGTTAATAATTATTGAAATAATTAGTTAATAATGAATTATTTATTCATTAATAATGAATTGTGAGGCTGTTGCATGTAGACAGCAGGAGCACTGGCCGAGCAATTGCTGTGCATCTAGAAAGCAGGCAGTAGCCCGAGCAATTGCTCGAGCAATTGCTCGTGGGGGTGGGGGGTGAGATGCAGACGGCAAGAGCAATTTGCTCGTGGGTGCATTTAGACCATAGATCGAGCAATTGCTCGGGAGCAATTGCTCGAGCAATTGCTCAAGGAATTGCCCGAGCAATTGCTCCTGGGGAGGGGTGGGTGGAAATAGGCTGTTGCATCTAGACGCCAGGAGCAATTGCTCGAGCAATAATGAATTAATAATTAATTAACAATTAGTTAATAATGAATGAATAATTAATTAATAATTAATTAATATTTAATTCATAATTCATTCATAATTAATGAATAATTAATAATTAATTAATAATTAATTAATAATTAATTAATAATTAATTAATAATTAATTAATACTTTATTAATAATTAATTAATGATTTATTAATAACTAATTAACATGTTATTAATAATTAATTAATAATTAATTAATGATAATTAAAATTATTAATAATCAATTAATAGTTATTGAATAATTAAGTAGTGATTAAAATAAAATAAATATAACTATTATTTGAAAATAAATTACGAAATTAATAATTATTTATATTAATATTTAATGAATAATTCATAATGAATTATTAATTAATTATTAATTACTTATTTATTTAATTACTTACTAATAACTAATGAATAATAATTTAAATTAAAATAATAATTATTAAGTAATTCTTAATTAAATTAGTTGATAATTAATTGATAATTAATTAAAAAAATAATTAATAATCAATTCATAATTAATGAATAATTTAAATAATTTAAATAATTTAAATCATTTAAATAATTTAAATAATTTAAATAATTAAATAATTTAAATAATTTAAATAATTTACAAAATTTATTTAATTTAAAGAATTTAAATAATTTAAAAAATTAAATAATTTCAATAATTTAAATAATTTAAATGCCCGCCGGGTGGGGGTCCGGGCCCCTGCCTCCCGGGAATTACATGATTTAAATAATTTAAATACCTGGGGCATTTAAATTATTTTAATTAATTATATTGTTTAATTCATCGGCCCGAATTAAATGATTTAAAAAATTTAAATAATTTAAATGCACCAGGTATTTCAATTTTTTAAATTATTTAATTCCTGGCAGGGGGCCCGGACCCCCCCCCTGGGGCATTGCAATTATTTAATTTATTTAAATTATGTAAATGCACCAGGTATTTAAATTATTTAAATTATTTAATTCGGGCAGGGGAGTTAAATAATTCAAATAATTTAAATAATTTAAATAATTTAAATAATTTAAATAATTTACATACTTTAAATACTTTAAATAATTTAAATAATTTAATTAATTTAGATAATTTACATAATTTAAATAGTTTTAAAAATTTAAATAATTTCAATAATTTAAATAGTTTAAACATTTTAAATAATTTAAATAATAAAAATAATTTAAATAGTTTATAATTTAAATAATTTAAATGCCCGCCGGGGGGGGTCCGGGCCCCTCCTCCCGGGAATTAAATAATTTAAATACCTGGGGCATTTAAATTATTTTAATTAATTAAATTGTTTAATTCGGGCCGGTGAATTGAATAATTTGAATAATTTCAATAATTTAAATTCCCCAGGTATTTAATTAATTAAATTATTTAATTCCCGGGAGGCAGGGGGCCCGGACCCCCCCCCTGGGGCAGTTAAATTATTTAAGTTATTTAAATTATGTAAATTATTTAAATTTTTTTATTCCCCGGAACCACCCGCAATATTAATTTACGAGCCCGGGCCTCCCCCCAATACTAAATCACGAGCCCGGGCCTGCCCCCAATACTAAATTACGAGCCAGGGCCTCCCCCCAATACTTAATTACGAGCCCGGGCCTTCCCCCAATACTAAATTACGAGCCGAGGAATTAAATAATGGACCCCCCATTTAAATAATTTAAATGCCCCAGGCATTTAAATTATTTAAATTATTTAATTCGGGCAGGGGAGTTAAATAATTCAAATAATTTAAATAATTTAAATAATTTAAATAATTTAAATAATTTAAATAATTTACATACTTTAATAAATACTTTAAATAATTTAAATAATTTAAATAATTTAGATAATTTACATAATTTAAATAATTTTAAAAATTTAAATAATTTCAATAATTTAAATAGTTTAAACATTTTAAATAAATTAAATAATAAAAATAATTTAAATAGTTTATAACTTAAATAATTTAAATGCCCGCCGGGGGGGGTCCGGGCCCCTCCTCCCGGGAATTAAATAATTTAAATAATTTAAATACCTGGGGCATTTAAATTATTTTAATTAATTAAATTGTTTAATTCGGGCCGGTGAATTGAATAATTTGAATAATTTCAATAATTTAAATTCCCCAGGTATTTAATTAATTAAATTATTTAATTCCCGGGAGGCAGGGGCCCGGACCCCCCCCCTGGGGCAGTTAAATTATTTAAGTTATTTAAATTATGTAAATATTTTAAATTTTTTTATTCCCCGGAACCACCCGCAATATTAATTTACGAGCCCGGGCCTCCCCCCAATACTAAATCACGAGCCCGGGCCTCCCCCCAATACTAAATTACGAGCCAGGGCCTCCCCCCAATACTTAATTACGAGCCCGGACCTTCCCCCAATGCTAAATTACGGGCCGAGGAATTAAATAACTTAAATAATGGACCCCCCATTTAAATAATTTAAATGCCCCAGGTATTTAAATTATTCAAATTATTTAATTCGGGCCGGGGAATTAAATAATTTAAAAAATTTAAATAATATTTAAATAATTTATATAATTTATATAATTTAAGTAATTTAAATATTTTAAATAATTTAAATAATTTAAATCCTTTCAATAATTTCAATAATTTAAATAATTTACATAATTTAAATACTTGAAATAATTTAAATAGTTTAAATAATTCAAATAATTGAAATGCCCGCCGGTGGGGGTCCGGGCCCCTGCCTCCCGAGAATTAAATAATTTACATAATTTTAATACCTGAGGCATTTAAATTCTTTAGTTTTTTTAAATAATCTAAATTATTTGAAATATTTAATTCGGGCCGGTGAATTAATAAATAATTTAAATTATTAAAATAGTTCAAATAATTTAAATAGTTTAAATAATTTAATAATTTAAATAATTTAAATAGTGTAAATGCCCCAGGTATTTAAATTATTTGAATTATTTAATTCCCGGGAGGCAGGGGGCCCTGACCCCCCCCTCCCCTGGGGCATTTACATTTAAATTATTTAATTCCCCGGAACCACCCCCAATACTAAATTACGAGCCCGGGCCTCCCCCCAATACTAAATCACGAGCCCGGGCCCCCCCCCAAAATATTAAATTACGAGCCAGGGCCTCCCCCCAATACTTAATTACGAGCCCGGGCCTTCCCCCAATACTAAATTACGAGCCGAGGAATTAAATAATGGACCCCCCATTTAAATAATTTAAATGCCCCAGGTATTTAAATTATTTAAATTATTTAATTCGGGCCGGGGAATTAAATAATTTAAATAATTTACATAATTTAAATAATTTAAATAATTTAAATAATTTAAATAATTTATTTAAATTAATTTAAATAATTTAAATAATTTAAATAATTTAAATAATTTAAATAATTTAAATAATTTAAATAATTTAAATAATTTAAATAATTCAAATAATTTAAATACCTGGGGCATTTAATTTTTTTTACATTATTTAAATTATTTAATTCGGGCCGGTGAATTTAATAATTTAAATAATTTAAATGCCCCAGGTATTTAAATAATTTAAATTCTTTACTTCCCGGGAGGCAGGGGGCCCGGACCCCCCCCCTGGGGCATTTAAATTATGTAAATTCTTTACATTATTTAAATTATGTAAATTATTTAATTCCCCGGAACCACCCCCAATACTAAATTACGAGCCCGGGCCTCCCCCCAATACTAAATCACGAGCCCGGGCCTCCCCCCAACACTAAATTACGAGCCAGGGCCTCCCCACCTCCAGAAAGGCGCGGCTCGATTTGGCCAAAATTTGCCGGGCAGTCTGCGGGCAAAATTTGGCCAAATCGGGCTGCTCGTCGTATGCGCTGAGAAATGCGCGGCTCGATTTGGCCAAATTTTGCCGGGCAGCCTCCGGGCAAAATTTGGCCAAATCGAGCCGCGCCTTTCTGAAGGCTCGAAATTATTTAAACTATCGCGGCTCGATTTGGCCAAATTTTGCCGGGCAGCCTGCGGGCAAAATTTGGCCAAAGCGGGCTGCTCTTCGTATGCCATGAGAAATGCGCGGCTCGATTTGGCCAAATTTTGCCCGGAGGCTGCCCGGCAAAATTTGGCCAAATCGAGCCGCGCATTTCTCAGCGCGTACGACGAGCAGCCCGATTTGGCCAAATTTTGCCTGCAGACTGCCCGGCAACATTTGGCCAAATCGAGCCGCGCCTTTCTGGAGGCCCGAAATTATTTAAACTATCGCGGCTCGATTTGGCCAAGTTTTGCCGGGCAGCCGGGCAAAATTTGGCCAAATCGGGTTGCTCTTCGTATGCGATGAGAAATGCGCGGCTCGATTTGGCCAAATTTTGCCCGGAGGCTGCCCGGCAAAATTTGGCCAAATCGAGCCGCGCATTTCTCATAGCGTACGACGAGCAGCCCGATTTGGCCAAATTTTGCCCGCAGACTGCCCGGCAAAATTTGGCCAAATCGAGCCGCGCCTTTCTGGGGTCTTAAGGCTGGGCCCCTCCAAAGGTCAAAAAGTTTTTGGTCTTTAGGAAAGTGTTTGGTCTTAAGGCTGGGCCCCTCGAGGGGTCAAAACATTCGGGGTCTTAAGGCTGGGCCCTTCCAGGGGGAAAAGTTTTTGGTCTTAAGGAAAGTGTTTGGTCTTAAGGCTGGGCCCCTCGAGGGGTCAAAACGTTCGGGGTCTGAAGGCTGGGCCCCTCCAAAGGTCAAAAAGTTTTTGGGTCTTAAGGAAAGTGTTTGGTCTTAAGGCTGGGCCCCTCGAGGGGTCAAAACGTTCGGGGTCTTAAGGCTGGGCCCCTCCACGATTCAACAAGTTTTTGGTCTTAAGGAAAGTGTTTGGTCTTAAGGCTGGGCCCCTCGAGGGGTCTGGGCCCCTCCAGGGGTCAAAAAGTTTTTGGTCTTAAGGAAAGTGTTGGTCTTAAGGCTGGGCCCCTCAGGGGTCAAAACGTTCGGGGTCTTAAGGCTGGGCCCCTCCAGGATTCAAAAAGTTTTTGGGTCTTAAGGAAAGTGTTGGGTCTTAAGGCTGGGCCCCTCGAGGGGTCAAAACGTTCGGGGTCTTAAGGCTGGGCCCCTCCAGGGGTCAAACCGTTCGGGGTCTTAAGGCTGGGTCCCTCCAGGGGTCAAAAAGTTTTTGGTCTTAAGGAAAGTGTTTGGTCTTAAGGCAGGGCCCCTCGAGGGGTCAAAACGTTCGGGTCTTAAGGCTGGGCCCCTCCAGGGGTCAAAAAGTTTTTGGGTCTTAAGGAAAGTGTTTGGTCTTAAGGCTGGGCATTCGAGGGGTCAAAACGTTCGGGGTCTTAAGGCTGGGCCTTTCCAGGGGTCAAAAAGTTTTTGGTCTTTAGGAAAGTGTTTGGTCTTAAGGCTGGGCCCCTCGAGGGGTCAAAATGTTCGGGGTCTTAAGGCTGGGCCCCTCCAGAGAGAGAAGTTTTTGGTCTTAAGGAAAGTGTTTGGTCTTAAGGCTGGGCCCCTCGAGGGGTCAAAACGTTCGGGGTCTTAAGGCCGGGCCCTTCCAGGGGTCAAAAAGTTTTTGGTCTTAAGGAAAGTGTTTGGAAGGCTGGGCCCCTCGAGGGGTCAAACAGTTGTTGGTCTTAAGAGAGGTCACCTGTCTGCGAAAAGCAAGAACAGCCTTGACTTTTTTAATTATAGAGGGACAAGGGAGAGACAATGAAGGGAGAGATGATAGATAAAGAAGAACGCCATCTTCTTCGTGCCTTGTTGTGTTTCTCCGTCTCCTTGTTTCTTGTCTCTTCTCTTATTTTCAGTGCCCTTCCAGAAAATTAGAATGGCCTCCTTGTTGTCTCTCCTCTCTCATTTCCCTTTCCCTTCTCTCCTCCTGCTTCCTTTCAAACTCTAACGGATAGAACACAAGAAAGGAACTTGTATGATAAAGCAGTGGAAGGGTAAGCAGAGGGTGACTCCTTGCGCGTGGACCTTACCCTTATCCTTTTCATAATTCTTCCTTTTTAGTTTTTCTTATTTCGAAAAGACAGAGGGAAGGGAGAGATAAAGGAGAGAGGATAGATAAAGAAGAGTGCCATCTTCTTTGCGCCTTGTTTTGTCTCTCCTTCTCCTTTTATATTCATCTCTCTTCTATTCTTTTCTTGGCTCTTCCCATCAAAACTGTGTTCCCCTTATCTCTCCCTCCTTCTCTTCTCCTGTTCCCCTTCAAGTGACAAAAAAACACAAGAAAGGAAGAACTAGAGGGGAACGGAAGCCCTTCTTTTCCTATCTTCTCCTGTTGCAATGAATCAGGAAAAGAGCATAGGAGACCAGGAAGGAAATTGAAGAGCTCATCTCGCTACTTTCTCATGCAATTTCCTTTCTATCCACCACACCAAAACACGACTCTCAGCTTCCAAATAAACCCTATTTAAGCCTTGCACGCCCCCCCCCCCCCCCAAAAAAAAAAAAAAAAAAAAAAAAAAAAACAACTGGCAGGTCCAATTCCTCCCTGACAACGATCACCGAGAGCCGGATGAGCGAGGAGGCAGCCGACTGCGGGAAGCTGAGGCCAAGAAACCAACAGCCTACGCAAGGTTCATAAGGGGGGTTTAGGGTAGAGGGGTTTGGGGTTTAGGGTTTAGGGCTTGGGGTTTGAGGCTAGTCACCAGGGGATTTACGATAATAAGGGACCCCGAAAATAAACCCGGCTTCGGGTTTTGGGGTTTAGGGCTTGGGGTTTAGGGTTTAGGGTTGAGGGTTTAGGGTTTAGGGTTTAGGGTTTAGGGTTTTGGGGTTTAGGGCTTGGGGTTTAAGGTTTAAAGGTTCACAGTTCAGGGTTTTGGGGTTTTGGGTTTAGCCATGACGGCCTGCGTAGAACTGAAGAAGACCCCGGGCCCCCGCCCCCGCGCTGCCCCCCTCAGCCCTTTCCGGGCCCAAGAGCCTCCGACCCCTGCACAAACAGCCATACCAAACCCTAAACCCTAAACCCTAAACCCTAAACCCCAAACCCCTAACCCTAATCCATCAACCCTAAACCCTAAACCCCAAACCCTAATCCCTAAACCCTCATCCCTACACCCTAATCACCAACGTGCGCTTCCCGAACTCTGCCAGCGTTGCAAGAAGAAGCCCTGAGCCCATTGCCGCCTGAACTTTGCCGAGCAAGTGCCTAAGCGCGCACAAGCAGCAACGCCCTCAAGCCCCAAACCCCAGGGTCCTGAAGCCTAAAGCCTTAAACCCGAAAGCCCTGGGGTCCTATAGCCTACAGCCCTAAGCCCTAAAGCCTAAAGCCTAAAGCCTAAAGCCTAAAGCCTAAAGCCTAAAGCCTAACGCCTAAAGCCTAAAGCCTAACGCCTAACGCCTAAAGCCTAAAGCCTAAAGCCCGAAAACCCAAGGGGGCCGGTTTGCTGGACTCGCCAAGCTCGGCCAGCGCTTGATCGCCAGATCCTCGAATTTCAGGGTTTGGGGAGACTGTAGGGTTTAGGGTTTAGGGTTTGGGGTTCAGGGTTCAGGGCTCAGGGTTGAGGATTTATTGTTTTTCTTGACTTGCTAGAGGCCAGTTTAAGGTTTAGGGTTTTGGGGGTGGTTTGGGGTTTCACGGTTTGGGGTTTGGGGGGTTTAAGGTCCTAAGGTAGTTTACGCTCCAATGGCTTCCTATGCTGCTGAGGTCCTCTACTTGGAAGCCCTGTTGACTTAGTAGGTAGGGTTAGTAAGGTGGGTTCTGGGGATTATCAGAATTCTCAGAGGTTCTACTAGGCGATACTCAGTAGACATACTAGGTCAAAAGAGCTTCCAAGTAGGAGGATTTGGGAGTGTCAACGTGCGGATCGGGAGGGGTTAGTTCTGCAGGGGTTCAGAAGCCTTTGTTTTGGGCTGACGGCTCTAGTGACTTTTGTTCGGGAGATGGCCTGTATGAGGATCCTTCATCCCAGGCGCCAGTTCGAGAGAATAGTTGGAGAGAATCCGCAATTGTCCCCCCCCGTCGGATTCAAGTTTAGAACCCAGGCAAACCCCGCCCTAATTCTAAAGTAGATATGTTCCAGGCTCTGCTGGGCCCAGCCCAAGGTTGAAACTCCTTGCCAGGTAGGGGGGGTTTAGGGTTCAGGTCTGGTACAGAATCGGGGTGCTGAGCTTCCAAGCTTCGGCTGATGACCTGATCCCTGTCCCGCGGTGTTGAAACTTACTTGTCCAACAGCTGAACTTTTAAAAGCTTTTTGGGTTTCCTTATTTAGTAGGAATAATAAAGTTGAACCCTTTTTCCCCTTGGATATTGGAGAAGTAAGTAAGAATGGCAAGTATCTGCGAGCATCAACAAAGAGCACGCCTGTAACCAGCATGCTGTGAGCGTTGTGCCACGGCCTGCTGAGCACAGACACCCTTCATGTTCTATCTGCTTGGGGGGTTCATGGTACTTATTCACCAATTATAACTGTACTTTAACCCACTTATCAGCCCCCTAAGTGCTCTAATATGGTTGTAAGTACAGATATAATTTGGTTAAGAAGTACCATGAACCTCCAAGTGCTGTAACGCCCAAGGGCCTAGGTGGTCGCATGTAAGCTCTCAACCCAAAGCCCGCGAAAAGCATCGTGCAGCCCTCAACCCTGACCCCCATGAAAAGGGCGCGAAACCCGCAAACCCAAACCCCTGAAGCCTAAACCCTAAACCCTAAACCCTAAACCCTAAACCCTAAACCCTAAACCCTAAACCCTAAACCCTAAACCCTAAACCCTAAACCCTAAACCCCAAACCCCTGAAGCCACGGTACCTCGGCTATTGGCCCAGGGTGTCTTGCTGCAGCGGGTTGCTTCTAAGACCTGGGGAGCCCAGGCTCACGCTTCTGCAGTGGACGGTGTACTTGGAGGTTCATGGTACTTATGAAACCAGTTGTAACTGGACTTATAAGGGGTTTCGGGTTTAGGGTTTAGGGTTGAGGGTTTAGGGTTTAGGGTAACTGTACTTCTAACTGTACTTATTACTGTACTTATTACGGCACTTAAGGGGCTTGTAAGTGGGTTATATGCAGTTCTCATTGGTTAATTCGTACCATGAACCTCCAAGTAGGGGTTGAGGGGTTTTCAGGGGGGTCTTGGGGGTTCGCTCTTGCAGCAGGTCACATCACGCAGCTATCACCCGCTCAGGGCCAGTAGGGTTTGCAAAAACAGAGACCCCAAGTGAGCTTCCGTGCCCTGAGCCAACATCCCAGAAGTCCGCCCTGCCGCCAGATCTTGAAGTCGTACTCGTCCAGCGTCATTTGGGGGCGGGAGCAACATTCGACCCTGGCACCGATTTTCAACTACTTGCCGCAGGCGCGCGTAAACCCCGAAATCCTACACCCTGAACCCTCAACCCCAAACCCTCAACCCTAAACCCCAAAATCCTAAATTCTACACCCCAACCGTACCGTAGGCCAATACCAGAACCCGCTTAGATTCACGTCATCGACCGGTGCTGGCGGAGCGAGTAGACAGAGTACACGGAGAGCACACTACCCTTTAAAGAAGGAGTATACCTGAAAGGTAACTTATAGGGATTCTTAATATGATTGAAGATTTATGATATGGGCATCCCTAAACCCTAAACCCTAAACCCTAAACCCTAAACCCTAAACCCTAAACCCTAAACCTTAACCCTAAACCCTAAACCCTAAACCCTAAACCCTAAACCCTAAACCCTAAACCCTAAACCCTAAACCCTAAACCCTAAACCCTAAACCCTAAACAAACCCTAAACCCTAACCCCTAAACCCTAAACCCTAAACCCTAAACCTCCTTTTTTGCACCCTGAAAAATCGGGGCTCGGTCTTGAAGAGTCGTCTCGGATGTTGGGGCTTCCGTCATCGGACCCCACGGGAGGATCCCCTTCCCAAACAAGCCCCCAAAGAGCCCAATACCCCTCAAAGAAGGAATGTATGGGTTTAGGGTTTAGGGTTTAGGGTTTAGGGTTTAGGGTTTAGGGTTTAGGGTTTAGGGTTTAGGGTTTTTTAGGGTTTAGGGTTTAGAGTTTAGGGTCAAGGGTTTAGGGTTTAGGGCTTATTTAGGGTTCTACAGTAAACAATATTCAGGATCCCTGTACACTTCAAGGTCTGCTCCTTAATTGAGTGGTAGCATGCTGACTGGACACAACAAAAACTGCGAGCACGAGGCGGTGAAGAGGGATCAAAGACAGGGGATGTTGGTTTGTGGGGTGGGGAAGGGTATAGGGGTGGGGTGCACACTGCATCGTGCGGGGATTAGAGGTGGGGTACCTGACGCCTAGGGCCCAAGGCCTCGGCGGATTGGGGCTTTAGGGTTCGGGGGGGCCAAACCCCCAAACCTGAAGCCCCAATCCCTAAACCCTAAACCCTAAACCCTAAACCGCCCAATGGTTCAGGGTTTTCGACATCCAGGTCGATCAGTGCATTCACAAGGAGGTGGAGGAGTTCGACTTGTCGCCGAGCTCCGCACTTTGGCATGCATGCCAAAGCCTCCGCCTCCCGAGCCCTAAACCCCTAATCCCTTTGTTAAAAAAAAAAACCAAACCCTTGGACCCCTAAACGCCCCTCAGCACCCCAACAGGCTCAAGTCTCGAAGCCCTGTGCCCTAAACCCGTAAGCCTTCTGCCCCAAACCCTCAGCCCAGCCCCTACTTGGAAGCCCTTTTGACTTAGTAAGTAGGCTTAGCAAGGGGGGTTTTAGAGTTATAAGAGGCTTTCTAGGGGATGCTAAGTAGACTTACTAGGGCAAAAGTTCTTCCAAGCAGGCCCTACTCTCCCCCATACCTTCCAGTAAATTACCAGATGCTGGGTGAACGAAAATCAGTTGTACCACCTGAACCCTGACATGAACTTTCAGGTTGAAGAACGGCTTAGGGTTTAGGGTTTAGGGTTTAGGGTTGAGGGTTTAGGGTCCAGGGTTTTTTGGGTTTAAGCTTCAATTTGAACCTACCACAGACTTTACAATTCTGCCCTTCGCCCTTAAGCCACACAAGCCGAGGACGCTGTGGACGTGATGGACATTCCCTTCTACGTGTACTGAGGCCTGAAGCTCAAAGCCACCACATCGGTTTAGGGCTTAGGCTTTATATAGCCCTAAACCCTAAACCCTAAACCCTAAACCCTAATTCCTAAATAAACCCTAAACCCTAAACCCTGCGCCGACCCACGACGCAAAAGAGTTCATATATCTAAGACGTACAGTTGGTGGCGCATGGCTGACGTAAAAAAGCACTAAACCCTACACCCGAAACCCTTCAGGGTTTAGCCCTAGGCACTGGGAATGCCTCCCTACAGCCCTATGCCGTATACCCTACAGCCTGAGCCCTATTGGGTCTAAGAGGATGATGCTTCGAAACTTCGAAATGATTTTTCAGACGGCTTAATTTCCTAGCCGTTTAGCCTCAAGAGTCATGGTTTCGGTCGAGGGTTTAGGGCATGTCGTGTCTACGTATGCTAATGGGTGGCCGCCAGGCGTTAAGCATTCGGGGTCTTATGGTTTAGTGTCTTTGGTGCCCCCGAAGCAAAACCCACAAAACCCACAAAACCCCTCGACCCGAAGCTACCTAACCCTCTCATAAAACCATAAGCTCCCCCGAAAACTCCCTAAGCGCTACATCTCCAGCTGACACGACAGGAGGAATTCTGCCTTCGAGCCGGCAATGTCGGGGATCCCTTCCCCATCAGGGTTTAGGTTGCCCTACCTGCAGTGCACTGAAGTTCCAGAACACCCTAAGCCAAACCGTTTGGGTGTTTCCGGAACTCGCAGACGCTGCAAGTGTCCCACTGGTGCTTGTGAGGCTTGGTCCCGAGCGGCTTGTCGTCAGTTCAGAGATGCTGAGACGTGCGACAACTTCCAGCCAGACGTGAATTTTCGCCGCAGTGACGCAGTGCAGCTTCGCTGTGTTTTCTTTCAAAAATAAGGAGCACAGGGCGAATCCCAGCGTTTTGGCTGCCTTTAAAATGCTTCACCTGTAATATCGACCTGGCCTCGCAGCGCAGAAGATCTACATGCTGCCTGCTGCTGCGTAGGCTTCAGGTGCGTTACTTCTATCTGCGTGGCAAGTGTCGTGTTCCCAAACGCCGCAAACCCGAAAAGCACTGGTGCTTCCTTTTGGGAGCCTGACGGGCTCTAGCATAGATTCGCCCAAATGTACTAGAGGTTTGAGCGCCTAGGGTTAGGAGGTTTTAGAGGTATGCATGATTATGTATATATATATATATCTATATATATATATATATATATATGTATATGTATGCATTGGGAACAGCTGGGCCGGGACTTCGACGAGAGCCTGTTCCCTGGGAGCATGGAGGGTAGAGGCCACGGGCACGCTTCCTTCGCATGATTGTTCCCTGAAGAAAAACCAAAACCACAAGTGTTGTGCTACTCCAGCTTCTTGTATTTTGCTCTTGGCCTCTGGTACCCCACAACCTTTCAGGTTTCAAGGCTGACAGTTCCACAGATTTGTGTGGACAAAGGGTGAGCAGGCTGTACGTCCAGAGTCTCAGTCCAGGCACTGCTAGTGGATGGAAGACAATTCAGCCGAATGTTTCAGGAAGGTTGCAAGTGGAGTTTAGGTTTATGGCCCAGCAGTACAGCGCCTAAGCAGCGTCCATTTTTGGGGTGTAGCAATTCTAATAAGTGGGGCCGTCCGTTGTGAAGCAGGGCCCCTTTTTAGGAAGGTGCCGTCGCCAGCGCAGGGGAGAGGCATCGGAGGGATTGGGGATTAGGGTTTAGGGTTTAGACCCGCTCCGGTATCTTACAGATATACACGGTACTCAACAATGACGAGTAATTTAGTACACTGCTTCGACTGTTACATGGAGATACCAGGAGTCTGCGGGCGGGTGGGGGGCGGGGGGAAAGGGGGGCTGTGGCATCGAGGCTTCTGAAGCAGGGGTGGGGTGTTTCTTCGTGTTCTATTGTGTTCTCAAACTGAGCACCGTAAACCCTAAACCCTCAACCCTAAATCCTAACCCCAGAAAAAGCGCGCGCCGAGATGCGCCGAGAAGTCGTACAGGGCTCCGCTGCAACCGTCCAAGCTGCATGGTTTCATAAGATGCATGGTTTCATCTTTCTCTGGAGGATGCCAAAAGTTAGCCCGACACAAACACGTCTAGAAAGGCGACGGGGCAGAGCAGAGCAGCGGTGCCCAGGGCACCCTAATACCTTGGCAAAAAGGTTGTACCCGAAAGTATGCCTGGAAGGAAGCCTCCTTCTGTTTCGATCTGGGGTGCATTGGTGAGTGGGGCTTCCCGAAACCCTAACGGCCCAAACCCTAAACCCTCAACCCTAAATTCTCAATGTTCCAACGAGGCTGCGTAAGTCTGCGATGCCTGAATGGAAGCTGCTCGACATTGTGCAACGGCAATGGTAGAAACTTTTTATCGGGACCGGCCAGGCAAAACAAGGGTGGGTAGCTGGTTCTCGAACTTGAGCGATGAAGACTTGGGGCTTGTGTTGGGTTTTTTTGCGAGCAAGCAACCCATCTTGTTGGTCTGGCTTTCAAGTGGGAAGGTTTCCGAGAACTCTCCTGTGACGATGCGATGGTCGAAACATGTCGAAACCCTCTGAACTCCCAAACCACGCGACCCCTGACCCCTACATACACCAAACCGCCATGCCGCCTAAACCCTAAACCCTAAACTCTAAACCCTCAACCCTCAACCCTCAATCCTCAAGTCTCAACCCTCAACCCTCAACCCTAAACCCTAAACCCTAAACCCTAAACCCTATCCCCTAAACCTCAAACCCCAAACCCCAAACCCTAAGCCCTAAACTCAAACCCTGGCAGCATCCTCAACCCTTGAGCCCAGAGGCTCCCAAAACCTCCGAAGCCTGCCGAGCCCCCAACCTCCTAGAGGTACAACGCCCCTTAAGCCGTTTAGGGTTAAGGGTATAGGATTTGGGGTATAGGGTTTAGGGTTAGGGTTTAAGGCTAAAGCTCGAACCCCCTCACCTTCAACCGCCCCATCCTAAAGCCTAAACCCTAAACTCTCAACCCTAAACCCTTAAAATCCAACCCCCTGAATCCTAATTCCAAGAAATCCTTCCCACCGAATTGGTCCATGGGTGGAAGTGCGCCAGTGACCTCAGCTGAGCGTAGTTGGGCTTTAGGGCTAGGACTTTCGGGTTTTGGGTTCTAGGTTCTTCGGGTATAGAGGCTAGGGTTTAGGGGTTCGTCAGACACCGGATGGTGCAGTCAGACACCGCAAGACGGTGCAGTCAGACGCCGGATGGTGCAGTCAGACACCGGATGGTGCAGTCAACACCGGCTGCCGCATTCTGCAGACAGAATCAGTCAGACATCGGACGGTGCATGCGTGATGAGGCCTGGCAAGTAGTTGGGTCGTGGGTGGTTCCCCTTACCCTGCTCACATCCTGCGTGACGGCTTTTTAGTGCTCGGGGGGGCGATGGCATTGCGAGTGTCGTGGGGCGCTCTTCTTGTCGGTGTAGTCAGACGCCGGATAGTGCAGTCAGACACCGGATGGTGCAGTCGGACGCCGGGTGGTGCAGTCAGATCCTGCCCGGAGGGTGCAGTCAGACGTTGCCGGATGGTGCAGCTAGACACCGGCAGGTGTCTGACTGCACAATCCTGTGTCTCACATGTCGAACTGCACCATCCGGCGTCCGACTGCACCATCCGGTGTTGATTGCACCATCAGGTGTCTGACTGCTCGATCCGGCAACGTCTGACTGCACCATGTGGTGCAGTCAGACACTGGATGGTGTAGTCAGACCCCTGCAGTCAGACGCCGGAGGATGGAGTCAGACGCCGATGGTGCTCCCCCACCCGCTCGCCCCCTCCCTTCGGGCATGTTGGAGTTTTGGGATGTGTGGTTGGCAGGCGGGGCAGGGGGGGGGGGGGGGGGGGGTTGGGCGCTGGAATTGGGGTTGGCCAGGGTTAGAGTTTTTAAGGTGTAGGCTTCGCGGGCTTAGGACTTTTGATGATGTTTCGAAGCGTCGGGAGTGTCCGCGCCAGCGAGGGGTCGGTGCCATTTATGTTTTGTTACGGTGCATGTGTTTCAAGCCACGCGGCTGGCTGTGCTGTGTTAGGGCCTTATCACTAAGCCAGAAATCTTAGAGTCTTAGAGGGTTCACAGCATGGTCAACTCGGACGGCCTCCCCATGAGAGGTGCCCGAACGTTTGGCCAGCGTGGTCGTCGTAGCTTGTGCAGGCTGGGTACGCTCTTAGTCCCAGACCGATTTGAAGATATGAAGGATCCCACGGTGATGGAAAACGCTGTGTGCCTCTGCAAGACGGGCAGTTGGCGCAATCTTTGTTTGTGCAAGCAAGCGTGTATAGATGAGTGGTCTGGCCCTTCAATCACAGCAGGCCCTCTCAAGCTTCTTGCCTCTTCTCTCAGAAGCCCCCTTTTGGACGGGCTGTGCTCCGATTCATACCATCATGTTCAGCCATTGGTGGGCTGACCTGCAGACCCGACCCCTGGGAGCAGGATGCACTGCCTTGTTCCCGGAGCTTTCAGAGAAGGCAATCGGATCCACCGCCAAGTTTCAGGTCACCTAGAGACCCGGCCAGCGGAAACCCTGATCTACCTGCAGTCCATGCCAGGATGAAAAGAGGTGTCCACCGGGGGGGGTGGAGATTTCAGGGACTTAAGGAGGGGACCCCAAGGGTTAAGTAGGATTCAGGGTCCCTGCTTGGAAACCCTCCTAGCATACCTTCACCGAAGCCCTACACCTGAAGTTTTAAACCCTTAGCCCCAAACCTAAACGAGGAGTTGGCCCAGGAGGCTGTCCGAGTCATTCAAAAAAAATATGAGCAATGCATAGAGACTAAACAAACGTGCGGGGAATGGTTTGTCGCTAGGGTTTAGTGAGATTAGTGCCGAGGGGTTGGGGTCATGGGCGGGTTTAGGGTGTAGGGTTTAGGGTTTAGGGTTTGGGGAAAGAGCTCGGGAATGAAGCTCCCGCAACGGCACTCTCGCGTCGCTTGCCAGCCTCCGCCACCCACTACTGTATGTTGGCTGCTGAGCTGTTTTTTTGGGCAGGGGTTAGCCTCCACCCTAAACCCTAAACCCAAAACCCTCAACCCTAAACCCCGGTTTTCTGGCTCGGAGAAGTTGCATGCGCAGGGGTACCCATAGCGTCCTCCGTTCCGACACTAACCCTCCTCTCCCCTTTAGTAGGGTTCTTCGGGTTTAGGGTTTAGGGTTGACGGTTCAGGGCCGGATTGCGAGCCTCTCGAAATCTACAAGCCGCGTGGCAAACCCTCAGCAAGCCTAAGCAAGCCTTCACGCGACGAAGCCCGAAGTTCGAGGGTGTAGAGGACGCTAAGCCTGCGAACCCTAAACCCTAAACCCTAAACCCTAAACCCTAAACCCTAAACCCTAAACCCTAAACCCTAAACCCTAAACCCTAAACCCTAAACCCTAAACCCTAAACCCTAAACCCTAAACCCTAAACCCTAAACCCTAAACCCTGCCTCCACAGCAGCGCGGCCGGATGGGCTTGTCCTCGGCCAACCCGGCGGATGGAGAGCAAACCGAGGCGGATGGCGGGGCTTAGTGGCTTTAATGTTTAGGGTTTAGGGTTTAGGAAGTTTTCGGGGCGGTATCGCGCTGAAGGCTCATATGGTTGTCGTAAGGATGAGGTGCTGCCTCATTCAAACATGCGACAGCAAGGTTCTTGTGGATTGCAACCCTAAGAAGCCTGCAGCTGAAACACATATATTCTTTACCAGACCTTCAGGAACCTTCGTGTATTCTTACATGCTTCTTTCGCACTCCTCAGGTTGTACCCTTGGGTTTGGGGACCCTTTTAAAGATCCCCCTAAAGCCCACAAAAACCGCCAAAGCCCTTGCAAGAGGTCTTTTAAGGGTCTGGGGTTTCGAGGGCTTAGCCCTTCAAAATTCTTGGGGGGAACAGGGGACTCAGCAAGTAGCACGTAGGTAACAAGTAGGGTTAGTAGGAGAACTCCCATCACGGTCCCTTTTTGGGTAGCTTATAACTCTACTTTGCACCTAACTCCCCCGATCCTCCGAGTCCGAATTCTCAGTCCACCAGGCGGGTGAAGATCCGCGAAGTTCATCCTGTGGATGAGGCAGAAGGCCCTCGCGCTAGGGTTTAGGGTTTAGGGTTTAGGGTTTAGGGTTTAGGGCTTAGGGTTTAGGATGTAGGGTGTAGGGTGTAGGGTTTAGGGTTTAGGGTTTAGGGTCTAGGGTTTAGGGTTTAGGGTTTAGGGTTCAGGCTCTCGTGTGCAAGTCATCCTTGGGGTTCGGAAAGCCTGACAGACAGAGTTTCCTATGGGCTTAAGGCTTGGTAGAGCTCGGGGTTTCGAGGGCTGAGGGAGTTCAAAGCTGTCGAAGGGTAGTTATATGGGCCCTTAATATGGTCCCTCACCACCTTTAGAAGCGGGTTTGAAGTATACGCCCTTGGGCTGTATCGGTTATATAAGGGGGAATGTAACTGGTTCTGGGCTCTAAACCCGAAACCCTAAACCCTTAACCCAAAACCCAAACCCCAAACCCCAAACCCGAAACCCTAAACCCTAAACCCCCTGAATCCTCTAAAGGGCTTTTGTAGGATTTCGCCTGGAGGGCTTCAGGGTACAGGCTTCAAAGCTCTCGGAAAGCTCCAGAACAGGGGCAGAATTCCACATTCAAAACATCCGCCATCAACCTTCAAACCCTAAACCCCGAACCCTAATCCTAGATCCTAAACCGAAAACCCTAACCCTAAACCTTAAGTCCTAAGCAGGCTCCGACGAAGCTGCAGGTGGGGCAGCGCCCAGCAGGACGCAAGGGTGGTGGAGGGTTTAGGGTTTAGGGTTTAGGGTTTAGGGCTTAGGGTTTAGGGTTATCCACGCCGAAACCTGAAATTCTAAACCTTAAATCCCTGAAGCCTGGAAACCCCTAAGCCTTAATTCCTAAACCCTAAACCCTAAACCCTAGACCCTAGACCCTAGACCCTAAACACTCTCTATCATATGTATATTTAATGGCTAATGGCTTCCCGGTTTTTCCACTAAAAATTCCCGGTTTTCCACCAAAAATTACCGGTTTTCCACTAAAAATTCCCGGTTTTCCACTAAAAATTCCCGGTTTTCCACTAAAAATTCCCGGTTTTCCACAAATCCCGGTTTTCCACCAAAAATTCCCGGTTTTCCACTAAAAATTACCGGTTTTTCCACTAAAACTTCCCGGTTTTTCCACCAAAAATTCCCGGTTTTTCCACTAAATATTCCCGGTTTTCCACTAAAAATTCCCGGTTTTCCACTAAAAAATCCCGGTTTTCCACTAAAAATTCCCGGTTTTCCACTAAAAATTCCCGGTTTTCAACTAAAAATTCCCGGTTTTCCACAATCCCGGTTTTCCACTAAAAATTCCCCTCTCTATCATATGTATATTTAATGGCTAATGGCTTCCCGGTTTTTCCACTAAAAATTCCCGGTTTTCCACCAAAAATTACCGGTTTTCCACTAAAAATTCCCGGTTTTCCACTAAAAATTCCCGGTTTTCCACTAAAAATTCCCGGTTTTCCACAAATACCGGTTTTCCACCAAAAATTCCCGGTTTTCCACTAAAAATTACCGGTTTTTCCACTAAAACTTCCCGGTTTTTCCACCAAAAATTCCCGGTTTTTCCACTAAATATTCCCGGTTTTCCACTAAAAATTCCCGGTTTTCCACTAAAAATTCCCGGTTTTCCACTAAAAATTCCCGGTTTTCCACTAAAAATTCCCGGTTTTCCACTAAAAATTCCCGGTTTTCCACAATCCCGGTTTTCCACTAAAAATTCCCGGTTTTCCACTCTAAATTCCCGGTTTTTCCACTAAAACTTGCCGGTTTTTCCACCAAAAACCCCGGTTTTTCCACTAAAAATTCCCGGTTTTTCCACTAAAAATTACCGGTTTTTCCACTAAAACTTCCCGGTTTTTCCACCAAAAATTCCCGGTTTTTCCACTAAATATTCCCGGTTTTCCACTAAAAATTCCCGGTTTTCCACTTAAAATTCCCGGTTTTCCACTAAAAATTACCGGTTTTCCACTTAAAATTCCCGGTTTTTCCACCAAAAAATTCCCGGTTTTTCCACTAAAAACACAGGTTTTCCACCAAAAATTCCCGGTTTTCCACTAAAAAGTCCCGGTTTTTCCACTAAAAATTCCCGGTTTTTCCACTAAAAATTCCCGGTTTTCCACCGAAATTTCCCGGTTTTCCACCAAAATTTGCCGGTTGCTCGGGGGGCCTACTCTGGGCTGACTTTAGGGTTTAGGGCCTACTCTGGGCAGGCTTTAGGGTTTAGGGCCTACTCGGTACTGGCTTTAGGGTTTAGGGCCTACTCTGGGCTGGCTTAGGGTTTAGGGCCTAGTGTGGGCTAGCTTCTGGGCTGGCTTTAGGGTTTAGGGCCTACTCTGGGCTGGCTTTAGGGTTTAGGGCCTACGCGGGGCTGGGTTTTATTGAGGTTAGGCCCTGCTCTGGGCTGCCTTTTGGGTTTAGGGCCCACCCGGCAGCCGACTGAACCAAAAATTTTAAGATTAAAACATAAAGTAAAATATTTTCATAATGTTATGGGATCCACTGGGTGGGTGGGTCGATATTCGATACCGGAGTAAGGAGCTCTACTAGTGAAATGCTTGGACTTGAGATGCTGAACCCTAAACCCTAAACCCTAAACCCTAAACCCTAAACCCCTAAACCCTAAACCCTAAACCCTAAACCCTAAACCCTAAACCCTAAACCCTAAACCCTAAACCCTAAACCCTAAACCCTAAACCGTACCCTAAACCCTAACCTCCAGGAGTCCCTCGTGCCCTCCAATGGTCTACTCCCGATGCGATGCCCACACAGCTCAAAAGTTGAGAGCCCCCAAACACCAAAGCCTATAGACCCCTAAAGGCCAAAGGCTAAACGCTAAACCCCAAACCACTAACCCTAAACCCCCAACCCCCAACCCCCAACCCCCAACCCCCAACCCCCAACCCCCAACCCCCAACCCCCAACCCCCAACCCCCAACCCCCAACCCCCAACCCCCAACCCCCAACCCCCAACCCCCAACCCCCAACCCCCAACCCCCAACCCCCAACCCCCAACCCTAAACCCTAGACCCTAGACCCTAGACCCTAAACCCTAAACCCTAAACCCTAAACCCTAACTCGCCCCTGCACCAGGAGACCACCACCTCCCCCAGGCGTCGGAGGCAGAGGGGTCCGGGCCTCGATGCTTTTGTGGCCGGCTTGCAAGGCATGTCGATCTTTGAGGCTTCAGGAGGGTTTAGGGTTTAGGGTTTCGGGATTAGGGTTCAGGGTTTAGGGTTGGGGTTTAGGGTTTAGGGTTTGCCGGCGTAATTCATATGAAGCCTTAGGCGTTCATGGTTTTTTTGGGTTTAGGGTTAAGGGTTTGGGGTTTAGGGTTTGGGGTTTAGGGTTCAGGGTTTAGGGTTTAGAGTTTGGGGTTTAGGGAATTATCCTCAGGCTCTTTCTGTCCAAAGGCAAGGCACCAACAAGCAGAGCAACCCAGAGCACCCGTAGCAAAACTAACTGCCCAACCTCTTTGGGCAGTTTAGGGAAGTTTTGGGTTTAGGGTTTAGGGTTTTCCTTGCCCATACCAGAGGGTCAAAAGATGGTTTGCAGGCTGGGCCCCTGCCGGGGTTGATGACACGAGAGTCTTGGGCCAATGTAAAGGATTCTCGCCCACGAACTGTTCACGTTTGCCGGGGTTGTGTGTAGAGCAAACTGAAGGCTGCGCTGAAGACGCCAAACCCTCAAACTTATTCCTGGCGCGGCATGTTCTTGGCGGCATCGGTAAACCCCAAACCCCAACCCTCGAATGCCCTTGCAACCCTGAAAGCCCTCAAAGCCCTTCGAGCCTTTAAAGCCCTTAAAGCCCACGGAACCTTTAAAGCCCTCAAAGCCAAACACCCCAGCCCCAAAGCCCCTTAAGCGCCCAAAGTGCCCTGAGGCCGGTGCACTGCCCCCGCCACCTCTAAGCCTCGGGCCGCCACCGGCAGGTCTGCATCCGCTTCTTCTGCTTCTGCTTCTTCTTCTTCTTCTTTGTTTCTCTTTGTTTCTTTTTGTTGATGGTCTTTTGTGTTTGTCTCTTTTTGGTTCAGAAGGCTGCGCAGGCAATAGTTGATAAGGGCCTTGTGCCTGTCTTGTGCTTTTCATTCGGTCCGCATGGAGAAGTATGCCCAAAATGCTCCCAACCCTAAACCCTAAACCCTAAACCCTAAACCTTAAACCCTAAACCCTAAGCCCTAAGCCCTAAACCCTCAACCCTAAACCCTAAACCCTAACTCTCTCCCCACCACCAGGACCTCCGAAGCTCCCTTCGCGCGCGAAAGCCGCCTTCCAGGAGGTGTCGCAAACCCGTGCCAAATTGTGGCTTAGGATCCTAAGCCCCCATTAAGCCCTAAACCCTAAGCCCAAAACCCAAAACCTAAACCCTGAACCCTAAACCCTAAACCCCAAACCCCAAACCCTAAACCCCAAACCCTAAACCCTGAACCCTGAGCATTTCGGCGTTTAGGGCTTTGTTCGCACTCTGGAAACGAAGCCCGACTGTGCATCCGAAGCTGCCTTGAGATGAACTATAGGTATGACAATTGCGAGAATTTTCATAGAAAGCACTGATAGGGTTTAGGGTTTAGGGTTTAGGGTTTAGGGTTTAGGGTTTAGGGTTTAGTGTTCATGTTACTAAAGTATGCGGGAGAGCAGCCTGGCAGGCGGGTCCCCCGCCGAGCCGTGCGCCACGACGTGGCCGCCCGCGGCCGCGCGGAGCAGGCGCGGTAGGATAAGGGGGGCCCCTTGTTGAGAGGGTCTATAGCCGCAAGGGTCCCCCTCATCCTATCCCCTATGATTGGGCCGAGAGGCGTTTAGGGTTTAGGGTTTGGGGATTAGGGTTGCGGGGGCGGTGGTTTGGGGTCTAGGGCTTAGGTTTGAGGTTTAGGGCTTATTAGAGTTTGGAGTTTAGGGTTCAAGGGTTTCGGGGTTCAGGGCTGCCCTAAACCCGAAACCCGGGACCCTGAATCCAAAGACCCTTCCTCAAACCCTATATCCCAACGCCCCCGAAGCCGCAATGGCCAGGCAAACGCCTTCGCGCCCGACCCTTGCTAGCGAAGACCGCTACGGGCCTGGAGAGCGACGACAGCTCAGAGGAGAGATGGGCTTGGTCTCTCAGTGGGAACTTTTCCCCATTTTGGTTGGTTCAAGCTTTCAATCAAGGTTCCTGAAAAACATAACCAACCCCAAAAAGTGCCAAAACGGGTACCCCTACTATGACATGGTTACTGGGCTACCAAGTGGGTTGGGAGGGGTTAGAGGGTTCGCCGGATTTACAGGGTTTCTTTGGAGTTTGCAGGGGTTTTGGCTTAGAGTTTAGTGCTTGAGGCTCGGGTTTGGGGTTTTGGAGGGTTTGTAGATCCTAATGGTTGGGCTTGTCAGGAGTTTAGGTAAGTTAGGGTGTCTGGGGGCGTTTAAGGGTTATTGGCGTTCATTAGCGCAGAGGGGGAGAGAGACCAAACACAAGGGCATTCTAACAGCGACAGGCAACACAAAGATGTTGCAGCTGCTGATGATGTTGGTGTGATGATGATGATGATGATGATGTTGATGATGATGTCGGCGGTGGTGAAGAGGATGCCAATGACGATCGCAAGGTTGGTGAGATGCTATCCTGTATATGGTATACATTGTACCGTATTATGTATTAGTATAGTATATTAGACATTATGTGCAATATACGGTTTGCCACAGACTACCAACTATAAGCCATATAGTGTATAAGTTATATTTTAATTTGACCATATTTTACCTTGTAGACTAAACCATCAGTAGCAAAGTATTAAAAAGACTCAAAAATCTATATTCATTCAGGAATGAGTAGAATAGACAATGCGTTACAATAAACTACAGTGCCCTACCATACCATACCATACCATTCCATACCAACACATGCATTATTGTTTTACATATTACACATTGCATTTTACCTTTTCTTTACATTGTGTATAGTATGTCCTGTGCTATATATATATATACAAATATATTCTATTACATTTTGTACCTTCAATAAAATCTGCAGTGCAAGCTGCAAACCATACGTAATATGTAATATGCATTTTGTAGTATAGAATGTATCAGATACTGTTTGTTATCTATTGCATGCTATGTACCGTCTATGGTCTATTGGCTATGGTTTGTCATGGCGTATATTGTATACTACATATTGTAGATGACACTAACGTCATATTGTATCACACATTCTGCAGGCTACACAGGTGCTGATGACGGCCGTCAAGCCCTAAACCCTAAACCCTAAACCCTAAACCCTAAACCCTAAACCCTAAACCCTAAACCCTAAACCCTAAACCCTAAACCCTAAACCCTAAACCCTAAACCCTAAACCTTGTATAGGTCTGAGAGACGCGGTCGATGTAGTCCTAGACACAGGCATGGGCTCTGGAACCCCCAACCGACTTTGAGAACTCTAGTGGCCCCCGAATCCTCCTAAACCCTTAGAGGGTTTCCTAAACCCTTAGGGTTTAGGGTTTCGGGTTTAGGGTTTAGGGTTGGGGTCTAAACCCTTAGGGTTTAGGAGGAAGTGGGTTCAGGTTTGGGAAGACGGGGTTGCGGATTTGGCATTGAGAAGGATTTAGCGTTTGTGGGGTCGGCTGCAGGAGGATGCGCCAGCATCGCAGAGCAGAGGGTCGAAGCAGGCCGCTGCATCTAAGGGTTCAGGGTTCAGGGTTCAGGGTTTAGGGTTGAGGGCCAGGCGTTCTCTGTAGAGATCATACAGCGCCTTCAGGGTTTCGAGCTTCCTGGAAGGGGGGCTCTAGGTGGCTACTAGTAGCAGTCTACCAAATCCCTGCAAATGCAGCACGTGTTTTAGGGTTCAGGGTCTCTCGGTTGCGAGCCTCATGCAAGGGGCTTTGCTGTAACAACTACCTGCTTTGCAGCCCCCTCCCCCAAACCCACCCCCACCTGAACTCCAACTCCCCCCCCCCCCCCCCACTGCATTTTGTTGGGGGACCCCAGAAAGGATCAAAATTTAGAGAAGTGACCAGATACCTCAAGCCTTAAACCCGAACCCCGGAGCTTTATATCCTAAACCGCAGGCTTCCGCTTCTTCGAGCCAGGCGGAGGAGCGTTGATGCACGGCTCTTGGTGTGGTCTAGGGTTTTTAAGGCCTTGCTTGCAAGGGTTTAGGGTTTAGGGTTGTTAAGGCCTTGCTTGCAAGGGCTTAGGGTTTAGGATGTTGGGTTCAGGGTTTTGGGGTTGTCGGGTTTAGGGGCCCAAGGGATAGGTGTAGATTTTGGTGTGCTTTAAGATTCGAAGCCCAAATCCGCCTTTGAAGCAAGATTGCCTTTGGACTCCACACAGGTAGGCGATTATCAGCGTCTGCGCGACATTTTCGATCCCGGGCCCGAATCCTGCCCTAACAAAACCCTAGAACCTCGATGTCCAAGTAAGCCCTGCCCCCTACATCATGAAGCAAGTATAACTGTACTTATATCCCACTTGAAAGCCCCTTAAGTGTGCCCTAAGATGGTTATAAGTACAGCTTTAAGTACGATTGTCCTATACCCCTTCCAGCCTGAAGCGCGTCTTGTTTTGGCCCAAGCGCGGTCAGGGGCAAGGAAGGCACCTGCTCACACCCAGTCGCCCCATTTTTGGCAGCATCATGGCCACCCGCTTCTTCGCCAGCGCCTCCAAGATCTACGAGTACGTCTCCTCTCCGAGGAGCTCCACGTTTGGGTTTAGGGTTTAGGGTTTAGGTTTAGCGTTTAGGGTTTAGGGTTTGGGGTTTAGGGTTCAGGGTTTAGGGCTAGACCATATAAACCCTCCTAACTCATCCAGCTAAGTCGTAGCGAAGCCCTATAAACCCGAACTAAGCCCGAACTACACCCTCAGGGCTTTCGGGCCTTCAGGCTTTCGGGCCTTAAGGCTTATGGGCTTCAGGACGTTTGGAGTCTTTAAGGGGGCTTCTTTAGGGCTGAAGGGTTTGGGGTCTTGAGTGTTGGTGTTTCGGGGCGTCACTTCTTTAGGGTTCAAGGGCTTAGGTTTTAGAGTTTGAGTTTTGGGGGTTTCGGGGCTTCAGGGCCGTAGGGGCTTCTTTATCTGGGGTCTGCAAGGCTTGGAGGCTTTAGAGTCTCTAAGGTTGAAGGATTTAGGGTTTAGGGTTTAGGGTGATGTTGGGAGCTTCAGGGTCGGGTTTTGGGGTTCTTTGAGGGTAGAGCTTGGGGTTTGGGGTTCAGGGTTTAGGGCTCAGTGGGGCGATGGCTTTGTGGCTTTGGGGCATTTGGGGCCTTTCGGCTCTTCGGGTCCTAGTATCGGGGTTAGGACTTATAGGCTATTTTTCGGGTGTAGCTGGATGAGTTAGGAGGGTTTATATGGTCAAGCCCTAAACCCTAAACCCTAAACCCTAAACCCTAAACGCTAAACCCTAAACCCTAAACCCTAAACCCTAAACCCTAAACCCTAAACCCTAAACCCTAAACCCTAAACCCTAAACCCTAAACCCTAAACCCTAAACCCTAAGCTTAGGAAGCTCAAGACCCTTAGGAGCCCTGGCTCTCCCGCTGGCGCCGAGAGCCCGGTGGCAAAGGCGCCGCTTGTTTCTTTGGTTGCTTGGGGTTAGGGTTGAGGGTTTAGGGTTTGGGGTTTGGGGTTTGGGGTTTAGGGTTTGGGGTTTGGGGTTAGGGTTTAGGGTTTAGGGCTTGCTTGAATATTTTCCAACCCCTAGGCCCCAGATCCTAAGCCCTATACTCGAAACAGACTCAATAAGGGGTTTGTGGTTTCGGGTGTTTTTGGGGTGGGTCCTGTTATTGGCTGAGTTGGTATTGAGCTGTTGTTGTGTTGAGTGGGTGGGCCGGCAGGTGCGGGGTGGGGGGGGGTTTAGGGTTTAGGGTTTAGGGTTTAGGGTTTAGGGTTTAGGGTTTAGGGTTTAGGGTTTAGGGTTTAGGGTTTAGGGTTTAGGGTTTAGGGGTGTGGCGGGTGAGGGGTCAGTGTAAGGGCCGGAGGCAGCTTTGGTGTGCTAAGTATTGGTTAGGCCACTTCTCTACATTATGGTCCCTTCTGGGGTTATTATAAGGTGGCCTCGGCGGCCCCTAAACATTAGGGTGCCCGACCAGGGACCTAATTGAGAGAACTCAGGGGGGGGTGGGGGGTGATGAGAAAAATGCCGACGAAACCCCAAACAGCCTAAATCGTATGAAAGCCCCAAGAAGAAACCCTGAATCCTAAACCCCCAAA
Organism: Symbiodinium natans; assembly: GCA_905221605.1. NCBI lineage: Eukaryota > Dinophyceae > Suessiales > Symbiodiniaceae > Symbiodinium > Symbiodinium natans. The sequence continues at coordinate 425,597 of CAJNDS010002360.1, forward strand.
CCCTAAACCCTCATGCCCTAAGACGCAATGCTTCGTGGGCCCCGGTTCATGCACAAGAGCTGAACCCTTCCAAGAGAGCTTTGGGTCCCTTCAGCTAGACCAGTCGTCCGCAGCCACTCCAAGAAGTGGTACGCTCATCAAATGCCACTGGCGCAGTGCCAACTCATTCTCATCTCATCAGAATCCTCACGAACCCTGAGCACCGTACGAGCGGTAACTCCAAACCCTAAACCCTAAACCCTAAACCCTAAACCCTAAACCCTAAACCCTAAACCCTAAACCCTAAACCCTAAACCCTAAACCCTAAACCCTAAACCCCTAAACCATAAACCCTAAACCCTAAACCCTAAACCCTAAACCCTAAACCCTAAACCCTAAACCCTAAACCCTAAACCCTAAACACTAAAACCCTAAACCCTAAACCCTAAACCCTAACCCTAAACCCTAAACCCAAACCCTAAACCTACCCTAAACCCTAAACCCTAAACCCTAAACCCTAAGCCCTAAGCCCTAAGCCCTAAGCCCTAAGCCCTAAACCCTAAACCCTAAACCCTAAACCCTAAACCCTAAACCCTAAACCCTAAACCCTAAACCCTAAACCCTAAACCCAAATTTGAGGGGCTTCGCCCTGATGCGCCAGCGCAGAATTTTGGTTTAACGAAAGATTTCGCGGTTGCCTCACTGAAGACATGAAGACTAGAGCATGCTGAAAGAATTGAGGAAACTGAAAACAAAGAGGTTCAGCTATATTTCGTCAGAAGTCTGATCTAAAACTCTTTGGTCCCAGACTTTCAATTTACTTAAACCTCTTTGCGAAAAGCTCTGAAAGGTACTAACCAAGATTCCCATGTTTCAATGAAGCTTCGTAAGAAGTCGTCGATTTCCTCACACTCGTTGGTCCATGTATCCAATTTACTAAACATCCTTGCCGAAAAGACTTACTAGCGAAAACACCTCTGTTTTGGCATTATAGATTGTTTAGAAGGGTTTCGAAGGGTTTTATTAGAAGGCTTTAGAAGGTTAAGAGGGTTTTTAACGGATTTAGAAGGGTCTTGAAGGGTTTTGAAGGTTTTAAAAAGGTTCAGAAGGAGTTTCGAAGGGTTTAGAAGAGCTTACAAGGGTTCAGAAGGGTTTTGGACTGAGTTTAAAGGATTTAGTTGTTTAAGGGCTTACCAGGGCTTAGAAGGGTTTAGAAGGGTTTAGAAGGGCTTGGAAGGATTCGAAGAGTCTAGAAGGGAATAGAATGATTGTAGAAGGGATTAGAAGGGTCGTTTAGGGCTCATCAGGGTTTAGAATTGTGTAGAATGGTTTCTAAGGGTTTAGAAGAGTTTAGCAGTGTGTAGAAAGATGTAGAAGGGTTTAGACGGGTTTAGAAGAGTTTCGAAGGGTCAAAACATGCCAAAAACTCTGAGACAAATTCGTTTTCAAAAGGCGCTTTGTAAACAAATCTGTTTACATCGGATCCGGGAGGTCTGACAAAGGCAAAAATGGTCCAAAATCATTCAAATTGGCCATTGGGCGGGTTTCCCAGGCTCGGAATTCAAATCATCTGGGGCTGGGGGGACCGTGTGGGGCAGGAAAAGCTCAAATCGAGTTTAGAATCTTAGGGCTTTGAAATGGTTCCTGGGGAAGGGGGGGTCTTACCTGATGAATTGGCCAGGGCGCCAGCTGCGCTGGCGAACCCTAAACCCTAAACCTTAAACCCTAAACCCTAAACCCTAAACCCTAAACCCTAAACCCTAAACCCGAAACCCTAAACCCTAAACCCTAAACCCCAAACCCTAAACCCTAAACCCTAAACCCTAAACCCTAAACTCTAAACCCTAAACCCTAAACCCTAACCCTAAACCCTAAACCCTAAACCCTAAACCCGAAACCCGAAACCCGAAACCCGAAACCCAAACCCTGAACCCTAAACCCTCCCCCCCCCCCACCCCTGCACATACACATAACACAACAAGACACGCAGCTACCCAAAAGTTTGAATCGCATATGAGGTCGAGCCACCCGAAGACCGACGAACGGGTCCAACCACAAGCGCGTCTACAGAAGGGGACGATGCCAAAGTCCAAAGAAATGCAAAGCTAGCAAGAAAACAAAGCAAAAACGATCTCTCCCATGACCGTTAGGAGGAGAACGACGCAAGGACACCATGGCCGGAAAAACACCTGCCCACGAACGCCGACCTAAATGCCACTTGGTGCGACAAAGAGCAAAGGAGAACACGCCACCTTCTGTGCAAAGCGATCAAGAACGGCCAGCGCACGAGCAAGCAGAGCGAAGAACGCAAGACCTGCGTGTCGCTGATCCTGAGCACGATGAGCTATCAAGAAGAACTTCGCAACTGGAACACGCTCCTGGAGAATGAAAAAGAAGTCCAAGATGAAACTTCCGTCCTGAAAGCCAGGTTCATCGAGCTTTGGAAAACAAAGCAGAGCTCCTTCTTCATCTACGAGACCGAGACCCGAGAGCTCGCCCACCAAATCACAAAGAATGCCGTCACCAACGCAGAGCTCCAACTCCAGATGGATGCGACGCACGCCAGCCTCGGTCAAGCACGAGGCCAACTTCATCACGTGCTTTTCAGTCACGACACAGCGCCCAGTAGCACCAAGAACCCGGAAGTCCTGCAGCTGAAACACCTGCGTCTCGCCCATGACCGCATATTTCGGGTCGATGCGCAAGAAATAAAGTGGAAAGCAGCTTGCGCAACAAGACGTCGCAGCCACTGCAGGCCCCCCCCCTCCCCCCCCCCCTCCCCAAAAAAAAGGAAACAAACAACATGTAAAAAGGGGATAAAGTCCACGGCGCCGCTGCAGCTCTCTCGGCTCCAGCAAGCATTTAGCGAGCGGGCGAAAGCCGACGCTCGCGACACGTTTGAGGCCAACGGGCCACATTCCAAAGGCGGTGCCATGTTCAACATCGACTACTCGAAATGGAACAACTTGAAGGAGGACAGCGACGAGGAAGCAGCGAGCACTCGAGCATCCCAAACGCCGCCGCCGCCGAGAAACAGCCGAGGCGGCCGACGCAACGAGCACGCAGCACGAGAGTGCAACCCCTAGTCGACGCCGAGCTCGCCATGGTCCTCGCCACGTACATCCGCGCGATGACCCCAAGCGAAGCAAGACGGCTCCGGCTGTACACGCAACGCCACGGATGTTTTGGCGAGAACGACCTGCCAGAGTGGCTCAGAGAAACTACAACAAGAGACTGGACGTTTCGAGTCCCGGCACCCACGCTGAAGAAACTGTTAGGATCGACTGAGTGGAATGACAAGGCAGCAGACCAGCTGTGCTACCCCTACTTCCATGCCCTGTGGACTGCAAGCGCCATCCCGCAGCCGAGCCGCCTCAACACAGATTCGAGCAGGCAGACAGTTGCGCGAGCACGGGGGAATTTAAAGCTTGCAGCTGCACGGTTACCTGATCTACCTCGCCATGTGCAGCGAGCGCTTCCACCGCTGCGACAAAGACGTGACCCTCACGCTCCTCTACTTGCTCGAATTTGAAGCCGTCTGGCACAGAATCCTCCTGAATTAGCAGATGAAGAATAGCTGCCAAAGCTTTCCGGACTCGCAGCTCGCAGTGCAGCCCCGAGAGGCGTCAAGATGGTTTTCGGCAATTGTAACAAGTAATTAAAAGGTTTTTGAATGGCTTTTTACATGGATGTTTAAACCGTTGCTACAAGAATCTAAATGACTTTAAAAGGGCTTTGGAGGCTACAAAGCAGGACCTGTCCGGGAGGCCCAAATACACGGGAAAAAATATAAACTTGTTTCCAAGGGTGCTTGGCAAACACATCTGTTTACCGCGGGCCCTGGGAGGTCTGGAAAGTCAAAAATGGTCCAAATTCATTCAAATTGCCCATTGGACGGGTTTCCCAGGCTCGGAACTCAAATCGGGTTTAGACAATCTGGGACTGGTGGGAACCCGTGTGAAACAGGAAAAACTCAAATCGAGTTTAGAAATCTTAGAGTGTGGGAATGGTTCCTGGGGGGACGGAGGTTCCAGAAACTCCGTTGAATTGCCCGGGGCGCCAGCTGCGCTGGCCAACCCTGAACGCTAAACCCTAAACCCGAAGCCCTAAACCCTAAACCTTCTAACCCTAAATCCTAAACCCTAAACCCTAACCTACACCCTACCCCCTAAACCCTGAACCGCAAACCCTGGCTGCGCACGTGAAAGCGCCAGCGTACACTGCGGGGTGGACAATCTTTCATGCCGACATGTCCACCTTTGAAACTTAACCCTAAGCCCCGAACCCTAAACCCCAAACCCGTAAGCCCAAGCTCAAACCCTAAACCCCATACCCTCAAACCATTCAAACCCTAAACCCTAAACCCTGAACCCTAAACCCTAAACCCTGCAAGGCCACCTCTGCACAGTCTACAGTCGGGGACTTTTTCGGAGGGGTTTCCAGCGCAAGAGCGCACGTGGGATCCCTTGCCCCAAGTTGGAAGGACCAAGTAGAACGCCCTTGTGCCACACAGTTTAGGGCTTCTTTCATGGTGTCAGGGTGTAGGGTTTTGAGCTTGCGGTTTTTGGGTTTTCGGGTTTAAGGTTTCGGGGGTGTTGGGTTTTAGGCTTCATCCTTTCCTCCGCCCGACTTTTTCGATGAAGGTGCCGAACGCCAAATCGCCAATGCGCGCCCGCGAGGTTCGACATGGGTTGAGGGGGTGATTTGCCTAGGACCCAGAGTAGGCCCTTATCCTTTTTGGGGCTTAGGCTCCCTTATCGGACCAATTATCCACAAAGGGTGCCCGTTTTATTCCTCGGTTGCTCTTGAGTCTAGTTGTTTTGGAGGATCTTGTTCCTGGTGCTTAAGGGGGAGCGCGAGTGGGGGGGTGAACAGGGGGTAATGGGGTCCTCAACGTGAACCCCACACCCTCAACCCCAAACCCCAAACCCCAAACCCTAAACTCTAAACCCTAAACCCTACACTCACCCTACATCCCGAACCCTGATCCCTAAACTTATAGGGTTCTTAAGGGAGGGGGGTTCAGAGGTTCCCTAATACTCCCTACACTCACTAAGGCTCCCTGGTACCGACCCCCCTTGAACCCCCTCCCTTAAGAACCCTATAATAAACCTTCGACCCTACAATGGGCCATCGAGGAGGTTGAAGCGCTCAAGGCCACTGGGAAACCAAAGTGGCGCCCAGCGTCCTACCCGAAAACCTAATTAGACCTGCGGGGCAGGCTTTTCAGGGGTTTAAGGGTTTCGGGTTTCGGGCCTGGGGTTCTTAGGGGTGTTCAAGGGTTTAGGGGTTAGGGTTTAGGCTTTAGGGTTCAGGGTTTAGGGTCTGCTCAAGCAGCGGAGGAGCCCGATAAGCCTCCCCAGCTGTACCTCCAAAGCAGTGCCTGCCCCAAGCCTACATTCTTGAAGGAGATGGGGTTCCTAAGCTTCTTTGAAGATGGACCATTGGTAAAAGAGTCCCGGAGACGGGAATCCTTACTGAACAAGAGCCTGGGGACAGGTCTTTTGAACAATTAGCATCTCGAGTCAGTTTGGCTTCCGTTTTCGAGGGCCTCAAGCCGGTGATCCTGGACGAAGCGGCTATCACCTCAAACCTCCCAGCTTAACCCACAGCCCAACACCCTAGAACCTTGAAACCCCAAGCCCGTTACCCTGAACCCTTTGTGCCATAACTGCAGGTCAAGCAAACCGTGCGAGTGCGGCAAAGCCGTGCAGGACCGTGGCTCTCCAGTCCTCCTTATTCTACAATATTATAGATTTCTTGGTAAATGTCGTGAAGAAGACATAGTGGACATCTTAAATACAACAAGTGTGACATTCAAGGGTAGTACTTTCTGTTCTTACTAGTGCAATTCTGGTTATTTGTTGTTCCTCCTCTTCTTCTTCTTCTGCTTATTTATGTTTGTCACTATCAGTATCATTATAGCTTGTTTGCTGGTTTTGCAGAGGGGCTTTCGGGCCTTAGGGGTTGAAGGCTAAACCCCCGGCCCTTGCACACACTTAACCCCGAAAGTGCCAAACATGGTTAATCTCCCCTGTATATATATATAATATCATATATCAGATCAGATCAGATCATATCAAGTCATATCAAATCAAATCATATCATATCATATCAGATCATATCGCATCATATCATATCATATCATATCATATCATATCATATCATATCATATCATATCATATCATATCATATCATATCATATCATATCATATCATATCATATATACATCTTCTACAAGGTGCGCCGGAATACAGGTCTGTGTTTTTCGAGCAAAACAAGTCTCTTCTGCCATATTTTCAAAGGCGTGTCAAAGCAGGAAGCTCTAAAACGTGGGCCTGCAGTGCGACGTGTTCTGCACATGTGAATATGTACAGGGTTTAGGGTTTAGGGTTGTGTTCCCCGGCCCCGGCTGTGGTTGGGCTGGGTGGGGTTCAGGGTTTAGGATTTAGGGTTGAGGGTGTAGGGTTTAGGGGGGGACTGTTGACACGGCGACACGGAACTGTTTTTCTGTATGCATATATATATATATATATTTGTGTATACATATATATGTATCTACGCCTGGTAATGTTTATGTGTAATTATCTATGCTTATGGCAAAGAAAACTATACGGGTTTGGGTTTGGGGTTAAACCTACCTACCCCTCCCCCCTGTCCAATCGACTTCCGCCGTCCATGGTGAAGTCCGAGGTGCAGCGTGCAAAGGCTTCAGCCAACCCCCGATTGACGAAGTCGGGTCCAGTGGTCACCGGTTTTTTCAGGCTGAATAAGGTTTAGGGTTTAGGGTTTAGGGTTTAGGACCTCCTTAGAAGAAACTTCGTCTTCTCTTTTTCCATGGCCAGGGAATGGAGATCTCCCCAACTTGTTGGGCAAGCGTCGCCCAGTGACCACCGCCGTGGAGACACACCCCTGCGATGTTCCTCGGCTGGTGGATTGTTTTTTTTTTCTTGGGAGTTTAAGATTTAGGGTTTAGGGAGCTTAGGGTTTAGGATTTCGGGTTTAGAGTTTCGCGTTTCGGGTAGGGTTCCGTTTTGGATTTCAGGACTTCGGGGGTGTGGGGGGGGCTGAGGGTTTCGGGTATTGAGTGTCAGACACTCAGCCGTTGGAGCTTGGGTATGTCGTTCCCATCCACCTCATTACCCCCGGTGCGGACCCAGCCGCCAGAAAGAGCACAGGATTCGGGTTTAGGGGTTTAGGGGTTTAGGGGTTTAGGGGTTTAGGGTTTAGGGGTTTAGGGTTTAGGGTTGAACCTCTGAATTTCAATCTGGAACCCCCAGAGGGCACAGTGCTTTTGAAAGGAAGTATGTCTTGTGAAGACCCTCCGTCCCAAACCTTCTCCAGGCTGAAGCTATCCGATTTGCTGCCTCCCCACAAAAAGACAACAAGCCCAAGTGCACGAAACCTACAGCCCGAAGCGCCCCAAGAGCCCCAGAGCCGAAAGCTCTGCAGAACCCTTGCCAATCTTGAAGACTCTGAACACTTCAAAGCCGCAAGCAAACCCTAGGGTTCCTCAAAACCCAAACCCTAAAGGCACAAGAACCATAAACCCTAAACCCTAAACCCTAAACCCTAAACCCTAAACCCTAAACCCTAAGCCCTAAGCCTTAAACCCTACTTCTAAACTCTAAACCCTAAACCCTAAACCCCAAACCCTACAGGCCCAAGAGCCTGCACACATTCGCAAGGATGCCCTGGCCTGCGCCATCGCCGCCCGCCAAGCCTTCCTCGAGTCTCAGCAGCGGCGCGCCGGCCGCGCCATGGGTGGCCGCTTCGTGACCCGGCAGCGGTTTAGGGTTTAGTGTTTAGGGTTTAGGGTTTTGGGTGAGTGAGTGGCGGGCGGGGTGGGGTTCTGGGTTGATTTTTGTTGGGTCTTCGGGCGTGTGTTCGGGGTGTTGAGGGGTTTTGGGGCCCCCACCACAAGACCCATCCTCCTCCCATCCTCAACCATGGAGGTGCGCGGAGGTTCCTGTTTCAGGTTTCTTTTTTTGCAGGGTTGAGGGTTCAGGGCTTTTGTTTTTTTTGTTGAGTTTTTTTTTGGTTGATTTTTTGGGTTCAGTGTCCAGGGCTTTTCGGATCTTAGGTTAGGTTGTTTTTAGGGTTTAGGGTTTGGGGATAACGGGTGTTTTGCAAACGGGTCGTTCATTGACCTGGGGAGTCCTACCAAGGGTTTAGGGTTTAGGGTTTGGGGTTTAGGGTTTAGGGTTTAGGGTTTAGGGTTTAGGCCGCCATGCTAGGACGTAGGATCATAGGCAGTATCTGCGAAGTCGGGTATTACATTCACTTGGTTAGGGCCCGATGGTGCGTCATGCATGGACCGTGGTGCATGGGCGCATGTACTTCTTGGCCATGCGCAGACTCTTTTCGGCTCGTCCGACAACATCTGCCTGTGTACTTGCGAACAGATTTAGATGCTGGCATCATGTCAAGGTGGGCATTTCCCAAAATAGACGCCCCCCCCCCCCCCCAAGGTACCCACAGAACACTGTAATCCTTATTGGAGCCCCTCGCCCTGGTTTTGGGAACACCAAGGTGATGTGAGGGACGACGGGTCCCCTAGCAGCCACAGCGACTTTGCCGAACAAGATGTTAGGCAGGGTGGTTTATACTACAGTTACTGGTGTTCTTTATGCATATGGTCAGTACTCTAAATTATGGTCCTTGTTTGGGGGTGCCCTAAATATTAAGTGCTGCCTTGTATTACAATCCCCCAACAAAAGTGACTTTCATGTCATGTAGAGAATTCCCCATAAAGGTGAGTGTTTTTCTTCTATATATATATGTATACATACATACATATATACATATATATATATATATTTAAAGATTTGTTTGCGCCCCGGCGGCCCCCCACCCCGGTCCCCGCCTTCCTCCCAGCTGACCTTGCATCCGTAGTCTGTTTTCCTTAGCTGTGCTTTCGCTCAGCAGGTTCAGTGTTGCCAGCACTACTTACTTGTTGCGTATTCTAGAGAAGTCCCCCGTCCCCGCAAGCCCTTTGTACTCTTTGTACGGTGTGCACAAAGAATCGGTTTTTGGGGAAGCGCAGACGCCTTCCTCCCAATGAAGGTATACTAAAGTATAGGGTTGTTGGCTTCCCCCCCCCCGCCCCCCCTTGGCGTGGTTGCGGGTTGGTTAAGGGTTTAGGGTTTTAGGGTTGAAGGTTATGTAGGGTTTACGGTTTTAGGGTTTAGCGCTTAGGGGTTGTGGGCTTTTAGGGCTTAGAGTTTTAGGGTCTTAGGGTTTAGGGTTTAGGGGGGGCCGAGAGCGCACAGCGCACTGCCATGTATGGGTGTCCTGGTGAGGCTGCCAGAAGTATTGCGGGGGCGTTCTTGTGGAATCCGAAGTTCAGGACCGGATTGTGGGTTCATAATCTGGCTCTTGTTGAAGGGGCTCAAAGTCAGTTACCGTCATGGGGTTATGTAGCAAATACCGTCGTGCCCTCCTTGTGGTAGCTTAGTTCGAGCTCTTAAACAAGAACCAAGTTATAGGAAGTGTCTGGTAAGCAGTAGCTCGCCGTTGCCACCTTCTGGAGATTGGACAGCATCTGCTGCGCAAGATGATGAGAAAGGGTGGAACGAAGAAGGCGCTCGAAGCAGGCGTTTCCATGAGAGTCCAAGGTCACACCCGTGCCCAATCTGCCCTCTAGCCTTTGGCTGTAGTCCCAAAGAGCTCAATACCCCTTAATTGAGGAATGTACCTTAACACATAATGAGGATCCCTTTAAAATCTAAGGAGTATTCCTTAGTTAAGGGGTATTGGGCTCTCTGGGTCCTAGGCTCCACCCTAAGCCCTAAACCCTAAACCCGAAACCCTAAACCCTGAACCCTGAACCCGAGCCGTTGATTGCAGCTCCAACCAAGCGCTTCTCCAAAGGTGAGGGACGGCAGCATCTTTGTCGAGCCTCAGCGGCTTGGTGTCAAAATGCGGGTTTAGGGTTTGGGGTTTAGGGTTTGGGGTTTAGGGTTTTGGGTTTAGGGTTTAGGGTTTAGGGTTTAGGGTTTAGTGGATAAGAGTCACGCTGGCTTCAGGGTCTCGACTGAGGGGTTTCGGCTCGGGCGCGTGCGGTTGAGAAATTGTTGCCGGAGCCGCTCCCCTTCGCGGCTAGTATGCTAGTATGTACCTGCAGTTGCAGCTGTGACTTTGGGAAAAGAACGTCAGTATGATACTTGTGACAGCCGCTAGCAGGTTGCAGTAGTTTTTACAACCCTAGCTCGCTTTGGACAGAGATCGGTTCCGGGCTGGTGAGTAACGATTCCACTGGCTACAGTACTCAGGACCCAGGACTGATTTTTTGGCCTAATGGCCTTATGATTCGGGGTCTTGAGCCATAGAAGTAAGTACAGTGATAATTGGGTTATAAGTACCCTGAACCTCCTTAATAGACCCTAAACACAAAACCCCTAAGCCCCCTTTGACTGTTCAGGTGAGATTGAGGCATCCGAGTGATGCAAACACGACGGTGCATGTTTAAAGCATCGGAGCACCCAGGTTATGAGTGGTACCATTTATGCCAAGGGGATGTGGTTCCTGCTGGGCAGAAGAGCATTCTTAGAAGTCTTGCATGATGCAAGATTTCTTGGGGGGTGCAGTACGTCCCTGCAGGAACTCAAGCACAAGACTTACACAAATCCACACAATTAGCCGCGCCACAAATGCGCCTTTGTACAACACTGTGGACCGCACTCTGGGCAACCGAAAGGTTCGGTACCCTTTGAGGCCTTGAGAGTTTTTAGGATTTGGAGGTTTTAGAGGCCTAGGGTTGTGGGGCTTAGGGTTTAGGGAGTTTAGGGGGTTTAGGGAGTTTAGGGTACAGCACGCAGGCCCAGAGCAGTAGCGCTCCGAATGGAAGATCTGCTTCCTGTGGGCTGATCCGTGAGCCCTCGTGTTTGTGGGCTCACGCGTCGGCTTCCCTGTCAGAGAGCATATTACCCTAAACCCTAAGCCTTAAATATCTGCGTGGATCCTTCTGGACACCAAAGACCCAAACCCATCACTCAGAGAACGCTTCTAACGCCTGGTAGCGTCGTAGCCCCGGATGCTGTCACACTGCAATTGCGCTGCTCAGACAGGTCTGGGGGGCATGAGTGGCCCTGCTGCGCGAAGCGCAGCGGGTGCCCCTCACATGCAGGAAGATGCGCGCACCAGCGCTCCAAAGCAAAGAGTCCCCAAGTTGTGCCGTGGTTCTGTAAGCCTCCGCAACGGTCTATTTCAGACTGAAAGCCCATGACAGAGCATAAGTTCGCGACCCAAAGCCTCAAACCCTCAACCCTACAAGCCCGAAGCCCTACACAAGGAAGACCCAAAGACCCTGAACTAGAATCCTCAAGCCTCAGCCCTAAACCCTAAACCCTAAACCCTAAACCCTAAACCCTAAACCCTAAACCCTAAACCCTAAACCCTAAACCCTAAACCCTAAACCTAACCCTAAACCCTAAACCCTAAACCCTAAACCCTAAACCCTAAACCCTAAACCCTAAACCCTAAACCCTAAACCCTAAACCCTAAACCCTAAACCCTAACCCTAAACCCTAAACCCTAAACCCTAAACCCTAAACCCTAAACCCTAAAACCCTAAAACCCTAAAGAACAGCACCGGCGCCAGGACGGCGCGGGTTTTTTCCAGAGCCTCTGGAATGGCGCGGCGGCGGCCATCGGCGTGGTCAGGCTTCTTCAGGGGGCTTATTTGGGTTCAGGGTTCAGGGTTCAGGGTTCAGGGTTCAGGGTTTAGGGTTTAGGGTTTAGGGTTTAGGGTTTAGGGTTTAGGGTTTAGGGTTTAGGGTTTAGGGTTTAGGGTTTAGGGTTTAGAGCTACACCCATGCAGTACCCTGCAAGATGCCCTAAATACCCTTATCAAAGGCATCCTTTAGGCCTGGATTAAAGGGTGTAACCCTAAACCCTAAACCCTAAACCCTAAACCCTAAACCCTAAACCCGAAACCCGAAACCCGAAACCCTAAACCCCAAACCCTACACCCTAAACCCCTGAACCCTGAACCCTTAACCCTCAACCCGTGGGTGGTGTCGTCAAGTTTTGGGGTTCAGGCTTCGGGGCTTCGGCTCCCCAGGGTTTCGGGATTTTGTGAGCCTAAGAGCCCCCCTTTTTTTCTCTTCCTTTTAGGGTTGGGTTTGCGGTTTAGGGTTTGACGGTTGAGGGTTTAGGGTTTAGGGTTTAGGGTTAAGGGTTCTGGATTACCTCTTCAGTCATTTAGCGTCTTGGTGGACCATGTAGACCTCTCAGAGGGGGCCTGGGCATAGTACACCCAGACCCCTGTGAGGATCCAAAAAGTAGATTGTTTCAAGGGTTCCTAAGAAGGACCCAGTAGCAGCATAGGGTACTTTTTAAGGGTTTAGGGTTCACCCCAGTAGGAGCATAGGGTACGATTTGGGGGATTCTACTTTTTGGATCCTCCCGGTGGGTCTGGGCGCGAGTGCACAGGGGGTGCAAAGCTGTTTATGCCCTCTGTGCAAAGAAGCAAGAAGGGGCAATGAGCAGCAAGGCAATAATTGCGTTCACCCTTTGGCAGCTCAAGCCATAAACTCAAATTAAAGCCTAAACCGCAAACCCTAAACCCTAAACCCTAAACCCCAAACCCTAAACCCTACAAAGCCTGAAGCCCTAAACCCTAAACCCTAAACCCTAAACCCTAAACCCTAAACCCTAAACCCTAAACCCTAAACCCTAAACCCTAAACCCTAAACCCTGAACCCTGAACCCTGAACCCTGAACCCTGAACCCTGAACCCTGAACCCTGAACCCTGAACCCTGAACCCTGACCCTGAACCCTAAACCCTAAACCCTAAACCCTAAACCCTAAACCCTAAACCCTAAACCCTAAACCCTAAACCCTAAACCCTAAACCCTAAACCCTAAACCCCAAACCCCAAACCCCAAACCCCGAACCCCAAACCCCAAACCCCAAACCCCAAACCCCAAACCCCAAACCCCAAACCCCAAACCCCAAACCCCAAACCCCAAACCCCAAACCCCAAACCCCAAACCCCAAACCCCAAACCCCAAACCCCAAACCCAATCTGCAGCACTTCTCGGCTCGAGCGCAGCATTCAGGGCATCGCTTCCCCAGTTCGCAGCCCGCACGCCATGAAGGTCGCGCTGTTCGGTGCCACAGGTGGTGGCCTTGCTGCATGTGTAGGGTCTGCAGGGACTTCAGGCTTTGTAGGGTTTAGGGTTTGGGGTTTAGGGTTTAAGGTTTAGGGTACAGTTTTGGTTTTCGGGGGTTTGTAGGGTTTGCAGGGGTTCATGCTCTGCAGGGTTTAGGATCCAGGGCTTGGGGTTTAGGGTTTCGGGTTCCGGGTCCATAACTCGGCGTTCCTGTGCTGTTTCGGTCCTGACCAACCCACCCCCCCACCCTAGGGGTTTAGGGTCTAGGGTTTAGGGTCACCCGAAATGACCCTAAACCCGAATTCTCACTCAGTATACCTCAAACGCTAAACCCTTTAAACCGCCCCACAGCACCCTCAAGCCCAGTAGAGGATTTTTGGGTTTAGGTTTCGGGGTTCAGGGCTTTAGCTTTTTTCCTTAGCGGGTTCTGGGACCAGGTCGAGGAACCTATCTAGTCTCAGGCGCGTCCTTTGTTATGGGGTCTTGGGGATCACTGAGTCTACACAAAATCGCGATGATAGTAAGAAGAAACTCCACAAGAATCATAATGAGCAAAAGAAGTACAATACTAATGAACAGATTGCAATAACAATGATACTACAAGACTCATAGTCAACATTGTTGCAATAAAATAAATCCGAATGAACAGATTGCAATAACAATGATACCACAAGACTCATAGTCAACACTGTTGCAATAATATGAATCTTGCAAGAGTTGCAATCAATCCCCGAGAGCCCAAATTTCAGGAATTTACCGCAGTACATATTCAGGATCCCTTTATGATGTAAGGCATCTTCCTAAATCAAAGGGGTCCTCGAGGAGCCCCATACCCCTTCAACAAGGAGCATTCCTTAACTCCTACTACAGATCCCTCTTTTATTTCAGGCATATTCCTTAAATTCTAGGGTTCTTGATGGAGGGGGTTCAAGCGGGGTATGTAACTTAAGGTTCCCTAATACTTCCCAGGACTCCCTAAGGCTCCCTAAGCTTCCCTAAGGGTTCCCTGCACCCCTACCTCACATGAACCCCCCCGTCCCTTAAGAACCCTATAAGTAAGGTTTAGGGCTTAGGGCGGAGAGGGTACTGGGGGGCCCTTGAGAACACAAATCCAGGTTTTTTTAGGGCTCTCTAGGTACCGATTTACTATTGTAGGGTTCTTGAGGGAGGGGGGTTCATGGGGGGTGGGTACCTAGGGCACCTTAGCAAAGCTTAGGGAGCCTTAGGGAGTGTTAGGGAACCTTGGGTTACATACCCCCCTTGAACCCCCCTCCCTTAAGAACCCTAAACTTAAGAACCCAAAACCCTAAACCCCAAACCCTGAACCCTGAACCCGAAACCCGAAACCCGAAACCCGAAACCCGAAACCCGAAACCCGAAACCCGAAACCCGAAACCCGAAACCCGAAACCCGAAACCCTAAACCCTAAACCCTAAACCCTAAACCCTAAACCCTAAACCCTAACCCTAAACCCGAAACCCTAAACCCAAAACCCTAAAGGAACTGGAGTCGAGATCCTGCGCCGGCTCCTGGGTTCCAGCGCAGTCGAGGCGCCAGCCGAGCTCGTTCACAAGGGAACTGTACCGGGAATGAGCAAAAGGGTTTATGGGTTTAGGGGTTTTGGGGTTTAGGGTTTAGGGTTTAAGGGGTTTAGGGGTTTAGGGGTTTAGGGGTTTAGGGGGGTTTAGGGGTTTAGGGGGGTTTAGGGGGGTGTAGGGGTTTAGGGGTTTAGGGGTTTAGGGGTTTAGGGGTTTAGGGGTTTAGGGGTTTAGGGGTTCAGGGTTTAGGCGTCTAGGGTTTAGGATAATTCCCTTATTACTCCTGTATGTATCATGCTCGCATCAAATACCTCTTCTAACCAAGTGGACTCCCCAAATCACACGTGAGCCGTGTGCAGCCCAGAGTAAGCTTCCAACCCTAAACTTGCAGGAGCTGCGATTGCCTCCAAGCCCTAAACTTGCAGGAAGTGCGATTGCCTCAAAGCCCTAAACCCTAAACCCTAAACCCTAAACCCTAAACCCTAAACCCTAGACCCTAGACCCTAGACCCTAGACCCTAGACCCTAGACCCTAGACCCTAGACCCTAGACCCTAGACCCTAGACCCTAAACCCGAAACCCTAAGCTTGCAGGAAGTGAGGTGCCTGGCCCGCAGCCCGGACAAGCTGCCCCAGGGGCTGCGAGAAGCCACGGGCATCCAGGCCCGTAGGTTTAGGGTTTGGGGTTTAGGGTTTAGGGCTTAGGGTTTAGGGTTTAGGGTTTAGGGTTTAGGGTTTAGGGTTTAGGGTTTAGGGGTTGGCTGTGGAAGAGTCATGGAGAGCCCTCTCTAGGTTCAGGCCTTCCATTTTTTTTTTTTGGGGGGCTGGGGGAGGGTGAGGGCTTGTTCAAGCCATCTTTTTGCGTTAGGCCTCCGTTGCTGTTTTATTTTTTTGTGTCTTCTTCTTAGGGCCGTGCTAGGGGGGGGCCTTTGTGTAGGCTCTTCAGGGTCTGCGGGGTTGCATGGCTCTTGGGATAGAGGCCTTCAGGCTTAAGTTTAGGGTTTAGGGTTTGGGGTTCAGGGTTTAGGGTTTAGGGCTTGGGGTTTAGGGGTTAGGGGTTTAGGAAAGCTTAGGGTTTACACGGTGTCACAGTTGGGGGACGGACCTGGGTTCTGACGTTGATCACGGCAGGGCTTCGGGGGTTGGGGGGGGGGGGGGGGAAAGCTAGGAGTCATGGGCCGTATATCCTAGGACCGGGAGCAGGCCCTTGTTTCCTGGGTCTAGTTTCTCTTAGAAGGCAGAGGGCTCTTCAAGAATGAGCCCTCAACCCTCCACCCTTTAGGCTTTTTAGGGAGGGTGCTAGGGCTGAGGGTTTGCTTGTAGGTTCATGGTACTTATAACCCAGTGATAGCTGATAACTGTACTTATAACCCCTCTTAAGTGCCCTGACATGTACGGTTGTGGTTGGGTTTAAGTACCATGAACCTCCAAGTAAAGTCTTAGACCTTCAGAGGCCTTAAGAACCCCTTAATTATAAGGAATATGCCTTACATCAGAAAGGATTTTAAGGCAAATTGGGGCATTGGGCTCCTTGGGTAAGGAACAGACCCTAAATCATGCTAAGGACCCCTGCCACTTCTCTCCGTTGTTTGGCAGTATAAGGCGGCACTCTTATGTTTAGGGTACACAAACAGGGATCATTGTTTTGCAATTTGCATTCCTCAATTAAGTGGTGTTGGGGCTCTCTGGGGAAACTTGTTAGGGTTTTCTGGTGTAGGGCTGAGGATTCTGCAGATGAAGGCATTAGAGTTTCGGGTACCCCTCAAGAGCAACCTTCTTAGCGATCTAAAGGGATGGGGCGTATGGGGTTTAGGGTTCATACTTCTCTCATGTTCCCAGGTGGTGCCTGGCTCGTCCACGGACGCTGATGCGGTGGCAGAGACCTGCCGGGGAGCGGATGCCGTGCTCTGGGAAGAGAAGTCGCCAGTTTTATATGTTTAGTGTTATTAGTGTTTAGGGTTTAGGGTTTGGGGTTTAGGAATAATTCCTAATCGTACTCCCTTATGGCCCCTGTAAAATTATACTCTAATAGCCCCCCCAAAACCTTATTCTAATTATAAAGGTGCCTATATTACGTTTGGTGAGGCCTTGACATTCGTAGGTGCCCGATAGATGTCAGAAGTAGTCGGCCGTTCTGGGGCCGAGCAGCTTAACCCCAAAACACAAGAAATTAAGGAGCTCTAAAACTCCAAGACTCTACAGCTCTAGATCTCTAAAACTCAAACCCTAAAACCCCCCAAAGCCCCAAGTACCAAGCCGAAGGTGATCGTAAGCTTGGGGGGGCCGGCCAAGGGGCCGGGCGTGGATGTTTGCAGCCAGTCGCAGAAGGCTGGGGCGTGCTTTGTTGTTGAGGGTTTCACTCGAAGGCTTAGGTTTGAGGGTCCCGAAACCCTAAACCCCAAACTCCAAGCCCCTAGCCCTAAACCCGAAACCCCAAACTCCAAGCCCCTAGCCCTAAACCCTAAACCCCAAACCGGAGGTTTTTGGGGGTTCAGGGTCTTGCAACCCCGGAGCCTGTGCTCAAGCCGCGAGCTTTCAAGCGGAGGTCTGAAGCCCCGAGTTCCCAAGCCTGGCTTGTCGCTTCTTTCGTAGGGAACTCGGGAAAGAGGAACCCGAGGGATTTGTGAAGGGTTTTGGGTTTAGGGTTTAGGGTTTAGGATTTGGGGTTTGGGGTTTAGGGGTTAGGGCTTCGGGCTGAGGGCACTTAACCCCCTAATTCCGATCCAGTAAGTTGAGTAGAGGGGGGTTTAGGGTTCATAGGTTTTATAGAGAGAGGGAGGGTTAACAGACCCTTACACGGGTCCCTCCTTCAGTCCCGGAGAGTTAGCGGCGGCAGGTCATCAACGAGGCTGTGGGGACATCTACAGACTCCCGCATGGTGTGCATCAGCTCCATTGGGGCACCTCGCACGAGCAAGATGTCTTGGATTGCTGAGGGTTTAAGGGTTTAGGGTTTGGGTTTAGGGTTTAGGGCTTAGGGTTGAGGGTGAGGGTTTAGGGTTCAGGGTTTAGGGTTTAGGCTTAGTGATTCAGGGTTGTTGCGCCCGGACATCTTTGAGCCCTGGAGGCCCCTTAGGCCGAAAAAGGCACTCAATTTCGAGCTTCTTGCCCTAAGACGGATACGGTATCCACAAGAGGGACTGAGAGTGAATGTGTGAGGATCGTCCGCTTCTCAGGGTTTCTAGGCCGCTGTATCCCGAAACCCTAAACCCCAAGTATCGGAGTCGGAACCCCATAGACCCGCTGATTCTTAGTGTAGGGGATGGGAATTAGGTCCCCTATAGAATCCCTGCTTAGAGGGTTTGTATATATGTATATATGTATTGGTATATGTTATATAGAGTCCGGGGGACAGTGGTTGCATATATATATATACACATATACATATATGTACATGTATATCTATATATATATATATATAGGGGGATATTATAAAGGGTACCTCATTCTCTCATTCCCTACTAGGAACCAGTCCTAATGTGCGCACGGGCCCAGGTGGGAGACCACTACCAGCACTGCGGCCTCTTTGCAAAGTTCTTCGCCTCCTGGATCATCCCACAGGCCCTCGCGGACAAGCACCTGCAGGAGGCGATGGTGGGTTAGGGTTTAAGGTTTAGGGTTGAGGGTTTAGGGTTTAGGGTTTAGGGTTTAGGGTTGAGGGTTGAGGGTTGAGGGTTGAGGGTTGAGGGTTGAGGGCTGAGGGTTGAGGGTTGAGGGTTTAGGCTTAGGATTTTTAGTAGGGAATGAGGGATTGAGGTACCCCATATCCCCTATATATATATACACACCCTTGAGGCGATGAATATCGGGTAACGTATTTTTCTTCCCTACTAAGAACCAGGGGGTTCAGGGCTTCGGGTGTATGCCAGCGGTCTTGGGGCTTAGAGGTTGTTGGGGCTGACATCGGGGGTCAGGGATCTAGGGTTTAGGTCTTAGGTTTGACCGCGAAACTTGGCAAGTCCTACAACCCCGGCCCCCCCCCGCCACCTCTAGTTCTGTGAGGAGATGGTCCGGACTCTGAAGAACTGGGTCGTGGTGCGGCCGGGTGGGCTAGTTGACGGCCAGGGCAAGGGGTCCTGGCACGCGGCGGAAGATGCGTGCGGCATCTACCCAACCATCCCACGCGCGGATGTCGCGGACTTCGTGGTGAAGGCGTGTAGCCCCAGCTTTTTCTCTTTTGGTAGGGGTCCCACATGCCAAGCCAAAATTCCTGGAGCCTCGAAGTGTTGTGAACCATCTTCCTTGCTAGGAGTGCCTACCGGGCAGCGACCGGTGGCTCCGGCAAAACGTGGCGCTGGTCTCGCACAAGCCGCGCGGGCGGCAGTGCTTTTCCAAGGCTGCCTCCGACCCCCAGTGATGGCACAGGGCTTGGTGGGTCTAGGTTGAAGTTTTTTCCGGCTGCCACCTACCGCATTGCGGAGGGGCTGACCGCCACGCGCTGTTTTGCTGTACAGGGGCATATGCCAAATGAGAACTCCAGGCTATGGCCCGTGCCGTCCCTGCTACTTGGGTGGAGATGCTGGGGCCAAAACTTACCCGTTTGTAGTAGGGAAGAAGGTGATGAGGTACCAGCCCTAAACCCTAAACCCTAAATCCTAAACCCTAAGCCCTAAAACCCTAAACTCTAACCATACAGCGACCCTTGCTTAGGGAGTTGGGCAGGACGTATTATATCCTCCATAGAACCCCTTGAAAGCCGCTTGGCGCATGGCCAACTGAGGTTCCTACACGTAGGGTTAAGGGTGAAGGGTTAAGGGTTTAGGGTTTGGGGTTTAGGGTCTCCCGTAAAAACCTCCAAAAGCCAAATCGGGTTCCATTTGTTCGAAAATTTCATCCCGAAAGTCCTCCAAGCATAGGCTGCTCCCCGCCACCATAAACCCAACCCGCGAACCTCCGAGCCCTACCCCAAGGGTTTAGGGTTTAGGGTTTAGGGTTTAGGGTTTAGGGTTTAGGGTTTAGGGTTTAGGGTTTAGGGTTCCCTAAATCTCTAAAGTAGAGTGTCTATTTGGGTACCCGAAATAGGCTGACCATATACCCCAGGCCCTAGGCCCTGGACCCTAAACCCCCGTCAGCTTTTAGAACAAAAGACCTCTGGGAGTCCCAAAATTCTCACCAACCCTATGGTGTTTAGGTTTAGGGTTTAGGGCTTGGGGTTTCGGGTTTTGGGTTTAGGGTTTCGGGTTAGGGTTTAGGGCTAAACCCTAAACCGTGGTACAAGCGACCCCTCCTCGCCCCCAGTGACATCGTCACGGCCATCAATGCCGAGACAGACTCAGAGGACCTACAGATACCTACAGGGTTTAGGGCGTTGAGGGGGTTAAGGGGGTTCAGGGGGTTCAGGGGGTTTGGTTGGTTTAGGGGGATTAGGGGGGCATTGGGGTTTATAGGGCTCTCGGGTCCCGAAATCCTCAGAGGGTTTGATTCGGTTGGTGTCGGATGGTCTTCAGGACGTTTTGAGATGCTTATGTCAAGGGACGAAAGGAGGGACCCCTTACAAGGGACCTTGCTTGTAATGTAGTAGGGCTAATTAGGTATACAGAGACTCTGTGGTACCCTTTACCCTTTTTTTGGGTATGGGTTCCCTTGTAAAGTAGCCAACCCTAAAATGGTTGCCCTTATTATAGTAGGGTTACTGGGCTACTAAGCAGCTTAATTATCGGGGCTTTCGCTTGGTGTGGGCTTGCAGTTTCAAGGCCTAGGGCCGAGGGCTTCTCACAAGTTTCAAGGACCCTAACTTACGGGTTTAGGGTTTAGGGTTTAGGGTTTAGGGTTTAGGGTTTAGGGTTTAGGGTCCTTAATTGCCTAATCATGGTACCCAGAGAGCCCGATAATTAATCTCCCCTGACGTATTTCCCCTTGATTGATATGCCGTACATTCATAAAGGGACCCTTAGCCTTAGCCACTTCCACACCAAGCAAGGGATGGCATTATTTAAGGGTCTATTGCTTATTTAAGGGGTCTTGGGCCCTTCGGGCACTTCTTAATTAATACGGGGCCACAGAATCATCGGGGGACCCAAAGAAGGTTGCCCAAGTGGCTCCGTCCGCGCGTCCGCGCTTCGAAGATGGTCCCCGCGCGCTGATCGCCTTGCCCTTTTTGGGTTCGGACTTTGCTTGCAGAGATTAAGCCCTCAACCCTAAACCAACCCTAAACCCGAAGCCCTAAACCCTAAACCCTAAACCCTCAACCCTCGGCCCTAAGCTTTTGAACCCCGCACCCTGAATCGTGGCCTTGCCAGACAGGAGGAGAAGCCCACCAGCCCCAAAGAAAGCAAGGAAGGCGGCGCGGAGCCCGATTGCCTGAACTTTCAGGGTTTAGGGTTTAGGGTTTTGGGCCAATTTCTTTGCACTTTGCACCCTTGGGGCTTCTCCCTCAGCCCTGAGAAGGCTTGGGGTTCTTACCGGTACGCTTTTACGGTATCAGGGTGAACAGATCAGCTGCCCAAGATATTCGTTCTAACCATAAATCCTAAACCCTCAACCCTAAACCCTAAACCCTCAGCCCTAAACCTAAACCCGACACCCTCATCCCTAAACCCTTGTCAAGTAGGGCTTTGACTTTTTAGGGGGAGTAGCAGATCGTCCGAGACAGCTGAAATCTAAGTAGCCGCTGATCTGTAGTTCCTACAAACCCAAATGGTCCACATACCAATGTTGTCTGTAGTGTATACTTGGGCCCCAAAGGGGTTCCTCTGTCGTAGCCTCAGGGCCCAAGTTTTTACAACACAAGCACAGGGGGCCCTTAGGAAAAAAGGTCGTCACCACAATGGGGGGAGGGGGCATCCCCCGGGCTTTTCTCTTATGAGGAGAACGCCCTTCCCACCCGCCCATCTGCACCCCCTAAACCCTGAACCCGAAGCCCAGAACCCGAACCCTAAGCCCAGAACCCGAAACATAAACCCTAAACCCTAAACCCTAAACCCTAAACCCCAAACTCCAAACTCCAAACTCCAAACCCTCAACCCTAAACCCCAAACCCTAAAGCCCAAACAGAGGAACTCCAAAAGCCAGGTGGAGGCAAGGAAGCGGAGTCGGCGGGCAAGGGCAAGGCTGGGGGCTCCCGGACCCCAAGGGTCAACGTTTTCCCATAGGGTTTAGGGTTTAGGGTTTAGGGTTTAGGGTTTAGGGTTTGGCGTTTAGGGTTTGGGGTTTAGGGTTTGGGGTTTAGGGTTTAGGGTTTAGGGGTTCCTATTTGGTCGCTTCTCTAAACTATGGTCCCGTTTGGGGATCCTTACCGGTCCCGTTATTTAGGGTGCCATATCGTGGCTCTAGGGCCCGAGTCTATACTCTATAGGTACATGGAACCTTAGGGGGAGGATGCTGGGGTTTCCGGGGTTGGGCTTAGGGTTTTGGGGTTTCGGGGGTTTGGGGTTTAGGGTTTAGGGAGGGTTGAGGGTTTGGGGTTTTGGGGCTTAGGGCTCAGGGCTCGGTATAGGGCAGTATAGGGCTTAGCCCGAAGCTCTAAATCCCGTGCACTCTTGATCCCAGGCCTCTTAGCCCGAAGCAGGACGTTCTCTTGATGGCCAAAAGCCGAAAACGAGAAACCAAATGGCGTCTACGGCCTTCCCCAGGAAGTTGC
>CAJNDS010002360.1:452808-462808 GCA_905221605.1 Symbiodinium natans
CTTTGCCCCAACCACCAACCCCCGACCCCCTTCCCACCACCCTGCCACCTCTACTCCAACCTTCCCACCCGATGATGTTAACGCCTGCGAGGAAGAAGAGAATGAGCAGAGCCTATACAATTTCAATTGTCAGGATCTTGAGGGTTTAGCGCCGCTGTCCATTTGCATGGGCGCTGGAGGCTTCGACCGAGGTCCCCGACCGAGCGTCTTCACAGAACGGTGAGGGAGGGTAAAAGCCTCCCGGTAGACGGGACGGCAGTGGCTGCCTGCGCTCAGACCAAGGGCGTAAGCCTCTGCAACGAGGATTCTATGAGGGCATTTTGGTCTTTTTAGGGGGGTCGGGGTACCTCTCGGGGGGAGTCTAGGGCGCGAGCTGGCAGATTCCAAGGACCCCCTTTTCGGGGGCCGTCCAGGGGGTGACGATTTTACCAAAGAAAGGGGTCAAAACCCCCTGGCAGATTCCAGGGAGCCCCTTTCGTGGGCCGGTCCAGCCTGGCACAAAGGTTTCCGGACTGTTGCCTTGAGTTTAGGCCTAAACCCTGAAAGGACTAGGTTTGGGTGGGTTTGCCGCCTCGGACGGCGTGGGGTGGGAGAAAAGTGTTAGATGGCCCTCCACAATCGGGCCAAAGCAGCTCCTCGCACCTCACGAAGCATTCGAGCTTGTTCCGGCACCTAACCTTCACAGCATCTACGCCTGATCACAGCAAACCCTAAACCCTAAACCCTAAACCCTAAACCCTAAACCCTAAAAACCTAAACCCTAAACCCTAAACCCTAAACCCTAAACCCTAAACCCTAAACCCTAAACCCTAAACCCTAAACCCTGAACCCTGAAGCCTGAGCCCTGAACCCTGAACCCTGAACTCTGAACCCTAAAGGCCACATCCCTAAAGTTGGACAAGATAATAAATGAAAAGATGTCCAAAAGAAGGAGACAAATAACAGAGCTTCAGAAACTAGAAAACCCCCAAAAAGAAGAAAACGATAATTAATAAGACTTCATATTTTTTAGTGACTTCTCTTAATAAATCTCTAGACCCTAAGCACTAAACCCCAAGCCCTAAACCCTAAACCCTAAACCCTACATCCTAAAAGCCTTAAGAAGCCCTAAATGGGGTATTGGGTTTCGGGGCGGCTTCGGTTGGAGGCGCGAGCGCTGGGCGGCGCTAGAAGACCAGGCGAGGGCTGCACGGCTGTTTCGAGCTGCGGGGCTTATTTGGAGGTTCATGGTACTTATTTAGGGTTTAGGGCAAGTTTAGGGTTCAGGGTTTAGGGTTGAGGGTTGAGGGTTTAGGGTTATAACCCAGGTATAACTGCACTTATAACCCACTTATCAGCCCCTCAAGTGCTTGACATGGTTATAATTGGGTTATAACTGCAATTTAATTGGGTTAATAAGTACCAGAATCTCCAAGCAGGGGATTTCCGCATTGGCAGTAGCTGTGATCATGTTGCGTGCATAAAGGCTACTACATAGACTTGGCCGTGTCGTACCAGAAGGACCCAACGACGGAAGGTAGAGAACTGGCCAAATGTAGCTGCTACTCGGTAAAGTCAGCCCGGCCTCTTGACTCAACTTCATCCAGTTGCAGAAGCTCTCATAGAACGTAATGACTTCTTTTCACAAGGGCCTCTGGCAAGAAGTCTTGGGTACGCCTTCCACAAGCCCAAGCAGTAAAGCCCTGTAAGGCCCTGAACCCTAAACGACTCAACCGGCAACCCTAGCTAGACCCTAAAACCCTCAACCCTACACCCCCACCACTATATAATGTAGGGGTCAAAAGAATTACGAATAGTATTCCCTTCTGGCCGCTATACTAATTATACTATAATAACCCCAAAACCCTTTCCCAGTTATCAAGGCTCCTATATTACCCCTAAACCCTAAACCCTAAACCCTAAACCCTAAACCCTAAACCCTAAACCCTAAACCCTAAACCCTAAACCCTAAACCCTAAACCCTAAACCCTAAACCCTAAACCCTAAACCGTAAACCCAAAACCCTGGGATCCTAAGCCCCAAAGCCACCAGATTGATCACCTCACGGGAGCCCGGCCGCTCCTGCGCGCGCTGCCGGAGGCGCGCCCCGGCGTCTGTGTTGCCTCGGTTTACATAGTATTACATACTGGATTAGGGGTTTGGGGGTTAAAGGGCAAAGGGTTTAGGGTTTGGGGTTTAGGCTTTAGGGTATAGTATTACATAGTATTACATAGTGGATTCAGAGGTTTGGGGGTTTAAGGGGTTTGGGATTTAGGTTGAGGCTTTTGGTGGGGGGCTTAGCGGTGTTGAGTTTAGGGGGTTTAGATGCTTTGACATCTGGGGCGTAGGGTTCCTAAACCCGGAGCCCCCGAAGCTGGTGTTAAGCGCGAAGGGCGCGGTCGCGCGACTTGCTTGGCTCCAAAGCAAGATGGGCCCAGTGTGCACCACGTTTTCTAGACCCTGCAATTCCCTGAGCTCCGAACCTTCAACCTTCCTCCCCTAAACCCGAGGCGGCTTATTAGGGTGTGGGTTGAACCCAAAACCCAAAACCCAAAACCCAAAACCCAAAACCCAAAACCCAAAACCCAAAACCCAAAACCCAAAACCCTAAACCCTAAACCCTAAACCCTAAACCCTAAACCCTAAACCCTAAACCGATAGAAACCCCCAGAAACCCTCGAAACCCTGAAAAGCTCTACACCGCCTGAAGCCCTCATCCTTCCCCACAGGGGTCACCCGAGCCCGCGCCGCCAAAGCGGTCCGAGAACCTGGAGGAGCCCTGTGTGGGGGCTCAGCTTTTCTGGAAGGGTTTAGGGTTTAGGGTCTAGGGTTTAGGGTTTAGAGGGGATTGAAGGGATTTAAGGGGTTTAGGGTTCAGGGCTTTAAGGGTTTTTCAGAAGTTTTAGGGTGTAAGGTTAAGTGTTTGAGAGTGTTTGGAGTTTTGGGTTCCGGGTTTGGGGTGTAAGGTGTAGAGCCTAGGCTTTAAGGTGCAAGGGCTTCGGGTTCAAGGGTTAGAGTGCCGAAGGGCCAAGGATTCTTGGTACTGGGGGGGGGTTCGTGCTTTTACTACTGTTTTGGTGGGGGGGGGGGGAGAACCACAGTGAGCTACACGCGCCGGACCGAGGTATCTTCCACGTCGTGCTTCACAAGCGCTTCCCCGTCATGGCGCCGGCGGTCGTGGAGGCCGAGACCCTTCAAACCGAGGGCTGCGGGTTTCGGGTTTAGGGTTTAGGGTTTAGGGTAGGGAGGCTTGAGGGTGCAGAGTTCAGATGTCTTTACATGTGAGTTTTGGTGAACGATCTTTGTCATGTGTGTGAGAGAGAGTGACATTTAGATTGGGTGGAGGCAGCCTGTTCTTATCTGTCTATTGCGGAGGGTAGACCATCAGTCATATGTTCATAGTGTGTTTAAGACTGTTGCTTATGCAACGCTCGCGCAGACTGTTCAAACCCAGATGTCCTAGTCAGGATGGGGCCCTGTTGCTCTGTGCCGGCCCAAGATGTTGCACAAACCCACCCTATACTGTGTCACTGAGGGCGGCATTGAAGTGGGCCTCGCACGAGCGAACCCACCCTGTAACCCTGAGCTCCCTAAACCCTAAACCCTAAACAAACCCTAAAGCCCAAACCCTAAACCGCAAGCCCTGAACCCAAAACCCTAAACCCCAAACCCCCAAACCCTCTTCGGCAGGCCTTTGCCTCCTACTTTGGCCTCGGGGCGTTGACGCAGCCTGGGGGCACAGGGGAGCCTGACGATCTGCGGCACTTGGAGGTTCATGGTACTTACTATCCAATTACAACTGTACTTAGAACTGTACTTATAACCATGTATAACTACGTTAGGTCACTTCAGGGGCATATAAGTGGCTTACAAGTACAGTTATAATTGTTTGGGTACTAAGTACCATGAACCTCCAAGCATGGGGCTTTCGCATTTAGAGGTTTTTTGGGGTTCGGGATCGACCCTAAACCCTGAACCCTGAAATCCTGAAATCCTAAACCCTAAATCCTAAACCCTAAGCCCTAAACCCTAGACCCCTAAACCCTACGCCTCGTGCAAAGTTGAACAAATGTGTAGCCTTCTATGGTGCCGAGAGGCCTCCGCAACCCTAAACCTAAACAACTAAAGGACCCAGAGTAAGCCCTCATTCCCTTTTGTTCGGGCTTAGGTTGCCTAATGAGCCCGTTTAAACCGGTTTAGAGTCTAGGGTTTAGGGTTTAGGGTTTAGGGTACTCGTGGGTCTGGTGTCACCTCAACCCCATACCCTGAACTTACGTTGTTGAACCTCCAAAGCCCAATAAACTCCTGCCATCCTCAAGGCCCCAACACACCCAAACACCCACAAACCCCGTAAAGCCTATAAACCCTACAAGCCCGAACCCTATAATCCCTATATACCCTACAAACCCTATATGAGCCCAGCATAGCCGCACCCCCCCCTCCCATCCGCCCCCCCATCCCCCCCATCCCCCCCATCCCCCCCATCCCCCCCATCCCCCCCATCCCCCCCATCCCCCCCATCCCCCCCATCCCCCCCATCCCCCCCATCCCCCCCATCCCCCCCATCCCCCCCTCCCCCATCCCCCCCAGCCCCCCCATCCACCCCATCCCCCCCATCCCCCATCCCCCCCCCCCCCCATCCCCCCCATCCCCCCCATCCCCCCCATCCCCCCCATCCCCCCCATCCCCCCATCCCTGGTCCATTGGTTCACGGTTAGAGTTTACGGTTCAAGGTTTAGGGTAATGGTAGGTTTATGGTTTCCCCTCTCACCCCTGTGGTTCGTGCTGGGTTTACGGTTCAGGGTTAAATCGGTTAAGGTTTCGGGTTTACCCTTCTCCCCCCCTGTGGTTCATTGGCGACTTTAGGTTTTAGGGCTTAGGGTTCAGGTTTGGGTTTGGGTTGAGGGTTTCTCTCTCCCCCCCCGTGTGGTCCGTGGCGTTTTTAGGGTTAACGGGCACGGATAGGGGGGAGGATACCATGGGAGGGGGGATACCATTGGGGAGGGGGGGGGGGGGGGGTCGATTACGCGGAACGCGGGCGCATATACACCCCGTAAACCCCGTACTCCCTCTAAACCCTAGACCTTCCAAAGCCTCTAAACCCTCTGAAACTCTAAACCCTCTAAACCCTCTAAACCCTCTAGACCCTCTAAACCCTCTTTGAACGCTCTATAAACCCTCGATAAACCCTCTAAAACCTAACATCCTCCCTAAATCCTAAACCCTAAACCCTAAACCCTAAATCCCTAACACCCTAACACCCTAACACCCTAACACCCTAACACCCTAACACCCTAACACCCTAACACCCTAACACCCTAACACCCTAACACCCTAACACCCTAACACCCTAACACCCTAACACCCTAACACCCGAACACCCTAACACCCTAACACCCTAACACCCTAACACCCTAACACCCTAACACCCTAACACCCTAACACCCTAACACCCTAACACCCTAACACCCTAACACCCTAAGCCCAAGTTGACCCAGCAAGGTTTGCCGCGGCCGAGCTCCGGCACCTGTGGGTTGCCAAGGCTTGGGGGTTTAGGGGTTTAGGGTTTCGGGTTTCGGGATTTAGGGGTTTAGGGGTTCGGGATTTAAGGATTTAGGGATTTAGGGATTTAGGGGTTTAGGGATTCAGGGATTTAGGAATTTAGGGATTTAGGGTTCAGGGGGTCCTCTGGGCACCACTAGGGTGGAGGGGTCTGGGGGTTTAGGGGTCACAGATGTTGGAGGTGTAGAGGTAGGCTAAAAGTTTAGAGGTTTGGGGCGTGGAGGTTGAGGTTTTGGGGTTGAGTTTGCCAAGCCTAACCCCTGGGCTAGATATATGGGCCCTTAATATGGTCCCTTAACTCCTTTAAAGTTTTCTGAAGTATGGGCCCTTTAAGGCGTATATAAGGGGTCCCCTTCTAAGGGCCCATACCAAGGGACCATGTAACTACGCTAAGAGATTCAAAAGATGGCTTGCGTGCTGGGGTTCCGCAAGCCGTCAACTACTTGGAGGTTCATGGTACGTCTTAACCAATTAGAGCTGTACTTATAACTGTACTTATATTAGGGCACTTAAAGGGGCTTATAAGTGGGTTAGAAGTACAGTTATGATTGGTTAATAAGTACCATGAACCTCCAAGAAGGGTTTAGGGCTAGGATGTACATGAGTTGGAAAGCCCGCCTCCAACCTTCCAACCCTTCGCGTGCAGTGAGGGTTGGGGGTTTACATAGGGGTTTGAGGGTTTAGGGTTTTTCGGGTTGTGTGGTTTAGGGTATGGGGCTTGGGGTGCTTGTTCTTCTCAGTATGTGCTATTTAGCTGCAGCCTCTGTCCCCCTCTTTCCCCTCCATCACAAAGAACACGTGGTCCCCATGACGACTTTCTGACCAGGGGTCCGCGGGCATGGGCTGGGTTGGGGTAACCACATGACCATAGTTGGGGCCCAGTTAGGGTAACAAAATACATCGTAACCGATACAACCCCTGTTATCTGTGCTCCGTTGGAAGGTTGCAGCGCTTTGCCCGGCCTGCACCTCAGCTCTTGTGGTCCCACAGTTTCAACCTAAACCCAAAGCTCTACAGCCTGAATCCTGAACCCTAATCCCCAACCCCTAAACCCGAAACCCACACCCCCAAACCCTAAAGCCTAAACCCTAAACCCCACTCAGCAAGATCCTCTTTCGCAAGTGGCCCGACCCACCCTACTTTTTGCTATGCGTTGCTCTTGCCTTTGCGTCGGGATTTGAGTAGCTGCAGAGCTTGGGTACGGGCTTGGGTTTTGGCTTTGCTTCCGGGTTTGGGGCTTATGCTTAGGGTTTCGGGTCGATGGCTTGGGGACTAACTGGCGGGGGGGGGGGGGGGAATCTCTTGCCTCGAAGGAGCACGCTGTGGGCTGGGAGTTGTGCTGTTTTTGGGGTTCTGTGGTTTGGGGTTTTGGAGCCCGAAGCCCAAACCCTAAACTCCAAACCCTAAACCCCTCCTCTTCAAGCCTCTTTTCTGAAGCAGGTGCCAGCCGGGTGGGAGTTCAAGTTCGATGAGACCTCGCTCACGGTCAGCCTCTTATGTCAAGAACCCCCGTGGCTTCAGGATTTTATTAGGCTTTCGCGAACCCTAAACCCAAAAACACAAAACCTTCAGGGTGTCGAGTTTGAGGTTTCCGGTCTAGGCTTGTTCAGGGTTTGGAGGTTCAGGGTCTCGTGGCTTTGCCATACGCCCTAAACCCTAAACCCTAAACCCTCAACCCCTAAACCCCTAAACCCCTAAACCCCTAAACCCCTAAACCCCTAAACCCCTAAACCCCTAAACCCCTAAACCCCTAAACCCCTAAACCCCTAAACCCCTAAACCCCTACCCCCCTAAACCCCTAAACCCCTAAACCCCTAAACCCCTAAACCCCTAAACCCCTAAACCCCTAAACCCCTAAACCCCTAAACCCCTAAACCCCTAAACCCCTAAACCCCTAAACCCCTAAACCCCTAAACCCCTAAACCCCTAAACCCCTAGACCCCTAAACAACACCACAGTTCCAGGAGCAGCTATCAGGCTTCCGGCTTTGTCGGCCCACAGCCGGAGTGGTCTCGTGCGTGATGGAGATGTCTTTGTCATCGTGGGGGTCACATATGAGACATTTTTTGACATTTTTTAAGGGTACAGTGCTGCAACTCAACAAGGCATGGAAAATTTGAATGTTTCATACAATCCCATTCCCAACCGCGGCAGAATCGAAGCAGGTCGTTGCAAAGCGCTCCGACTAAGCCCAACAACAAGTTGCGCACCGCCTCAGAGACCTGGACTTGACAAGCCGACCCTTTCACCTGACGGTTAAGGGTTTAGGGTTTAGGGCTTCGGGTTTAGGGCTTCGGGTTTAGGGTTTATAGGGTTGGGGTTTAGGGTTCAGGGTTTAACGCCCAGCCAGCTTGCGAAGACTTCAAGTCGGACATCCTGAAAGCTGCCGGGACAAAGAAACGGTCCAGAATGTCAAAGTTAAGCCTAAAGACCTAAGGCTTATACTCCAGCCCGCATGAAGACGCGACACAAGGACACGACGCGAGGCCACGACACGATGACACGCCGCAAGGACAGGACAAGAAGACGAAGACACACGAGTACGCGACACAAGAACACGAGACCACCACGACGACGACGACGACGACGACGACGACGACAACGACGACGACGACGACACGAGACGACACGAAGAAATGACACGAAGACACGACACGAGGACCCGACACGAGGACACGACACAAGGCCACGACACGAAGAGAGGGGCTTCTGCGCTTTTGTACTGTCTTATTCCTTCTACTCATGTGGATCCTGTCCTGGAATTCACGATGGGCTTTTGGATTTTGCACGTGTTGATCTTGCCGATCCCTCTGAATTAGCCTGGGCATCTCTTAGTCTAGTATCCTAACCCGAAAACGAAAAGTGGGTAGGGTATAGTATAGTATAGGGGTCGGAATAATTACTAGTAGTATTCCCTTGGGGTCCCTAAAAAAACACAACAATAGCCCCCAAAACCTGGTGTTAATTATTAAGGCCCCTATAGTATAAGCCCTTCAAGCCTGAAGGCCGTGTTCGTCGACCAAGCCGCCAACGTGGCGGTACCGTCTCGCTTCGGCTCTTGCTGAAACCCTCTGCTGCAAGTTGCTTGTTGAATCCCAAACCCCTAAGCCCTGAATCCTAAATCCTAAACTCTCTATAGGGTTTACAGGGCTTTCATCTGGGCTTACGGTGTGGGGCTTACAGAGGTACTTGTACAGGGTTTACAGGGTTTACATAAGGTGGGTTAAAGGCTTGAAAGGCTTGTTGGTCTAGAAGGTCTAGAAGGTTTTGGGGGGTTTCATATATCGTTGAGGCTTGCCCTCAGCCCTAATTAACCCTCACAGCCAGCCCCCAAGATCTGTAGTTTCTCCCCCTGAAGCTTTGCTGTTTCGTGGTTTAGGCTTCAGGGTTGAGGCCTTAGCTTACAGGTTCTTGCCGTACGAGGTACCAACACACGTTGCGCAAGGGTATAGGTGCATGAGCCACGACTGGGGTGTTTGGAAGTCGGGGGTCTCATGCGCGTTATACTCCCCCCCTTCCCAGTTCCGAATGTTCGCCTAGGGAGAGTGGCCAGTCTTACAGCCAAAGTCGAGCACCGCGATGATCTGGCAGCAGTTCTCGGGTTGGATATAGTTGGATGGTATGTAGATTCGCTTGGCCACTAAACTCCTTTTTTGACGGCTGCGATATCCTGCCGGAAGCTGTTCCTAACTCGTGTAGCACTCTGTGCGTTGCCATGCTGGTCAGGCGGGTGATATACGGTGCTTATCCTGTCCTCGTCAATCTGCTGCAGCAGGTAACTCCAGCATGAGTGTGTTGACGCGGCAGGCCTTCTTATTTCTAGCTGCTTGTATACCCAAGCCTTACACTCTAGGTGTGCCAGTAGCAAGACAAAACTACTATTTGCTCAAGAACCACCCCCCAAAAGCAAAGAATATTCTTCCTGATAAGGGCCATATAGCGACCATTATTCTTCATTTTTTTTGGGGGGCTCTGAAGCAAATAGTAGAAAAAGCAGACGGCAGGCTTCCCGGCACCACCCCATGGATGCATTCTTCGCAGGAGCTGCTGGGCTTTCAGCTCAGGGCTTGCAGCCCTCCAAGCCCCAAGTCGCCCGGAGTGCTCTTGGCAACCCTAAACCCTAAACCCTAAACCCTAAACCCTAAACCCTAAACCCTAAACCCAAAACCCAAAACCCAAAACCCAGAACTCAACACCCCAGACTCCCTTGTTGGGGGAAGGACTCCTGGAGCGGCTCCTCTCGCGCCACAGAAGTGTGGAGGCCGGTTCCATCAGTCCGAAGTTGGTCTGGGGTTTAGGGTTTAGGGTTTAGGGTTTGGGGTTTGGGGTTTAGGGTTTGGGGTTTAGGGTTTGGGGTTTGGGGTTTAGGGTTTAGGGTTTAGGGCAGGATATGCGAGGCACCTACGCCCAGACGCTGGCGATTTTACTTCAAATACACGGATTGGGGAGTAGCTCCTGA
>CAJNDS010002360.1:465308-467808 GCA_905221605.1 Symbiodinium natans
CCTAAACCCTAAACCCTAAAAAACCCTAAACCCTAAACCCGAAAAAACCCTAACAAACCCTAAACCCGAAAAAACCCTAAACCCTAAAAAACCCTAAACCCTAAACCCTAAACCCTAAAAAACCCTAAACCCTAAAAAACCCTAAACCCTAAACCCTAAAAAAACCCTAAACCCTAAACCCTAAAAAACCCTAAACCCTAAACCCGAAAAAACCCTAACAAACCCTAAACCCTAAAAAACCCTAAACCCTAAACCCGAAAAAACCCTAACAAACCCTAAACCCTAAAAAACCCTAAACCCTAAAAAACCCTAAACCCTAAACCCTAAAAAACCCTAAACCCTAAAAAGCCCTAAACCCTAAAAAACCCTAAACCCTAAACCCTAAAAAACCCTAAAGCCTAAAAAACCCTAAACCCTAAAAAACCCTAAGCCCTAAACCCTAAACCCTAAAAAACCCTAAACCCTAAAAAACCCTAAACCCTAAACCCTAAAAAACCCTAAACCCTAAAAAACCCTAAACCCTAAACCCTAAAAAAAAACCCAAACCCTAAAAAACCCTAAACCCTAAAAAACCCTAAACCCTAAACCCTAAAAAACCCTAAACCCTAAACCCTAAAAAACCCAAGACCCTAAAACCCGGAAAACCCTAAACCGTAAACCCTAAAAAACCCTAAACCCTAAAAAACCCTAAACCCTAAACCCTAAAAAAAAACCCAAACCCTAAAAAACCCTAAACCCTAAAAAGCCCTAAACCCTAAAAAACCTTAAGCCCTAAACCCTGAAAAAACCCTAAACCCTAAAAAACCCTAAACCCTAAAAAACCCTAAACCCTAAAAAACCCTAAACCCTAAAACACCCTAAACCCTAAAAAAACCTAAACCGTAAACCCTTAAAAACCCTAAGCCCTGATCCCTGAACCCTAAACCCTGAACCCTAAACCCTTAACCCGACTCCCCAAACCCGAGTCGTGGCACCCAAACGAGCGTGTTGCTCGTTTGGGTGCCAAGATCTTCGAAATAAACCCTAAACCCAGCCACTTCCAAGCTGCACGCGGCACTTCCCGGCACTTCCAAGCTGCACACGGCACTTCCCGCCACTTCCAAGCTGCACGCGCTCTAAAAGCCCTGGGTTTCGAAGTTTCCGGCTTGAAAATACGTGGTAAATACCAATGAAAACAAGACGTGTGTGCGGCCTGGAAGGTCGGAAGACTGTGTTTAGCTGTGTGCGCCTTGGACGCGCGGACGCGTGCGCCTTGGACGCGCCGGCCGCGCCTGGTGGGTTTGCTGTGGTAAAACCGCCGGACATAGGTGTTTTGCGTCATTTCCAGTAGAGGCCGAAAAAGCACCAAAAAAAAAACTACTCGCGGGCACGCAAAATGAAGGTTTCAGGGTTTGGAAGGGATGTGCTGGGATCTGGGTTGCTTAACTGCCCGCTTTGGGGGGGGGTGGGGTTGCTGAAGCTTAAGGCTGCAGGTATCTCGGGGCATTAACTGTTTGCTTCTAGGGCTGGGGGGGGGGTGGGTTGAAGCTTAAGGCTACAGGGATCAGGGGCCTTAACTGTTTGCTTCTAGGGCTGGGGGGGGGGGGATAGAAGCTTAAGGCTACAGGGATCTGGGGCCTTAACTGTTTGCTTCTGAGAGGCTGGGGGGGGGGGGGGGGCGGGTTGAAAACCCTAAACCCTAAACCCTACACCGTAAACCCTAAACCCTAAACCCTAAGGCCTAGACTCAAAACCCTAAACCCTAAACCCTCAACCCTTACCGGGAGCCACGGAGACATGCCTTTCGAACCCCTGGAAAAGCCTGCACGTGAGCCGCAAGAGTCTGCGTCAGACTCACCAAACGTACAGGTTTTCGAAATCTGGAGAATAACTCAGAGTGTCACGCATTCAGGGTTGCGGGCACAGGCTGGAACATAACTTTCGGGTCCAACGTTGAGAAGAAAACGGAAGCCCACCACACTAGAACATACCGCTGCAGCGAGCAGGGCGTCAGAGATGTCCCCAGGCATGGATGCTCTGGTTACGCACATGGCAAAAAAAAACGAGCATCATGAACACGACGCTGCTGCGAGCCAGCCGTTTTTCGGCGCCGAAAACAACAAAAATGCCCTGTGCCCTAGGCAGGTTCGGAAAAAGCATAGTGGCATCTCAGCGATGCCCTACTACTACTGCTACTACTACTACTACTACTACTACTACTACTACTACTACTACTACTACTACTACTACTATTCCATTCCATTCCAAGCGCAGCCGCAGTTCGAGTCCACAGCTTAGCGTACAGCCTAGTGGCAATGCTGGTGCATTGGCGCTTCCTTGAGCGCAAGTTCCACAAGAGACGAGTTCCGCTACGAATAGCCGAGCGAACTCTCGAGTCAGCACTTCGTGTGTACCAAACAACAAAATATGAGGCATTTATGTGGCCGGAGACCGGCACACCAGTATGTACAAACTACTACTACTACCACTACTACTACTACTACTACTACTACTACTGCTA
>CAJNDS010002361.1:0-194763 GCA_905221605.1 Symbiodinium natans
CCGCTTCTGCGGTTCGCCGGCTCGGTTGAAAACACGACATGAAAGCGTGTGCAGCAAGTCCAACTTCACCATGCTAAGAGACAATGTCTTGCGCTCTGGCACTGCTATATTCACAACAGGCTCCAGCCCCAAAGCAGGCAGAAACGTGGAGCCCACCATGCCGATGATCTCTTCGATGTCCTCCAAATTTTGCACGTAGTGGCCTAAGCATGCATAAAACACATGCAAGGCTGCGTCGTGCCTGGGACGCACCAGAAGTGAAGCACCGGGCCGCCCGGGAACAGCATCTGATGCTTCCGCAGGACACGCTGGTAGTGCTTCGTTTGCTTCGTAAGCCGTTTCAAGTGCAAGACCAAGAGAATCACACATGGAAACAGGAAGGATGCAGCACCTGCCATGTGGAGCCCTCGCAGCAAATGCTGCTGTGGCAACTCCCTCTGGCAACATCACAGCTTTGCAATTTGAGAACTTAATCCTCTGCACAAACTCTTGAAATGTGGCTGGGGAAGGGACATTTGCGCCTCTGGCATACCATGACCCAGGCACCAAGTTCAAAAGCGACAACGAGTTCAGTCGAGTCACCTTCTGCAATTGCGCCCCTCGAAAGCTTGCCTTGCCGAAAACGTGATGCCCTGAGGCTACAAATAATGGCCCTACTGAAAGTATGCCAAAATCACATTGCTCTGCATTTTGGCTGAGAGCCGTCTCTTTCCTTCTGACGTCTGCCTTTGCAAACTTCTGCCAGTGTTCACAGCAGTTTTTGAAGTCTCGCAGTAGCAACTCTTTCCCAAGCTGCTTTGCCGAGTCACAAATCAGAGCGCCCAGAAACTTCGCGTTCTTTGCTCTGCCACTGTTCCAAACCGCCAGTCCTGAACCCTCTAACGAAAAAAGCAAGATGAGATCACCAATATTGAAGCGACGTGCGTCGCGGCCCAATGGCTTGCTCCGCTTCGCAGAGCTGCCAGGCTCACATGAAACGTACTCCGGCTCCATGTTTCTCAAGTTTTCACCCAAAACGACTCATTCCTTGAACCGACATTGCGACGGCTGCATTTTGGAGTTTAGGGCGGGCCGAGGAGCCCGAGGTCCAGGCCAAACCATAAGTTTTTTCTCCGTTTCGGTTTTGAGTAGGTTTCGCAGAACTCGGCACACAGCAAGTCGCACGAAACGATCTTTTTTAGGGGTCCCGTAGAGTGAAAAATTCGGCCAAAGGCATGATTCTTACCAAAACATACCAAAACAAGAACTGTCAGGAAAACATCGTTAAACCCCAAAAAAACCTGAAAAACCATGAACCCTTGGAGAACCCTCGAAATGGTTCGTTCCCCCGTGTCTTTCTTACCCGCGCTTAACCTGGCGTTGATTGTGAAACGCTACTTAGGGGGCGGAGTCCGCGTACCCACGCAGCCATCAGGGGCGGTAACCGCTTACCCTGCTGATGAAGTTGGTGGCGGTGAATCAGATGATATGTTTACGGCGAGGTCAGCACTTGAGTTAGGATTGTCGATCTTGGAGTATAGGCAGAGATAGACTTGGGTGTGCAGGGTTTTTAGAAGTTTGGTAGTGAGCTTCTGGGCAACTTTGTTATCGTCATGCAAGTAGGCAGTGGCCCCCACATGGAAGGTGACAGCCCTGTAGTGTCCAGATTGAGGGGTATCACGATGTGAATGATTGCTGCTCTTAGTCGATATCGTAGGGTTCCCCTCTGCAAACCATCATCATGAAACACAGGAATGGAGAGGGTATCAGTTGGCACAACTGGAGTAGTAGATTTGGCGTAGACTCCACCAACCTCTCGAAACCTGTTGAGTTGCAGCAAGAGCTCACTGGGATCAGTAGCAAGCGCGTGCGGAGCAGCCTGGGACTCCCATGCATCAATTAAGCTCTGCAACGCACATTCTTGTTGGGTCAGCAGGGGCTCAGGCAGCAGGATAGGCCAAGTGGTACCTCGATCTGTGACCTGAATAGCGCCGTCCACATGCAATCTGGTTTGCCATTCTCCATTCATGGGGGCTGTGAGTAGCTCATTTGCCAACAAGTGCTTGGCAAATTCTGCCACGTCATGCTGCATATTTGGCTGTGCCCATGTTCTTAGCGCCTGGGTCCAGGGCATGAGCTGCCACAGCTTAGCCGTTTTCTGAGTGACGAGCCAGGACATCAGCCTTTGAAGATCATCACGAAAGAACGTCATGCGCCTGAAGCTTTGTGCATGCAAGAGTGTGAGGATTAGACTGTTAGCATAGCAATGGTTACTGGAGTTTTGAAGTCGGAGTCGCCTCAAAGCTTCTCTGCAAGCTTCTCCAGCGCATTGGCCAACGCTCCTCGTCCCAGTTTGTCGTGCCTCAGGGACGTGCCTGCCAGGTGCCAGATCGCTTGGTGGCAGTACTTGTCCAGCAGAAAGTAGACTGCGTGTGAGGCCTGGTTGCGTAGGCCAATCTCCAGGACGAATGGCACCACTTCCCCCTGCATGTCCGGCGCAAGCTTCCGTTGGGCATGAAAGCGTCCTACCACTCGTGGCTGGAGGATCAGCCTCTGCAAGGTCGCGATGTCCTCGAGTACCGCTTTCGTGGGGATCGATTCGCGATCGTCCTTGTTCTGGTATATCTTCTCCGCGTCGTCCCACATCATGTAGTGAAAGTCGCCCGCTGGATTTAACAGTTTGGCCGTTTGTGCTTTGGCATGTAGCGTTGGATCCTGCAGGGATTGCATCCTGGTAGTCACCGCCTCCAGGAGACAGCCCAGGAGGACCACACGTAAGGGCTGGGTTACCAGAGCTGGTGACTGCTCCTTCTTGGCCTTCCATTCCGATCCGACTCGCATGAGATCGCTGAGCACTGTCAGCTCCGGCGGACTGGTCTTCATGAAGAACACGTAGCTGGTGTCCTGACGGTGGATGGCCAGTGCATCCTCGTGGCGAAGGGACAGGGTCGTGATGAGCTTCACGGCCTCTCTCAGGGGATCGTCCTCGTCGTTGTCCAGCGAAGAAGGTCCGGAGGCCTGTTTGGCCTGCTTCGCGAAGCTCTGGTTGCCTTTCCCCCGATCTCCGCGCTGCCGACCTTTCTGGCGACTGAGGTCCTCCGCTCGGTCTCCTTGCCACTTTTGTCCCACCTCCCCAGGCTTGTTCATCATGGACTTCCACAGATCCATTTCGGCGGCGCCTCTTGTCAGCTCGTCCATCATTACCTGTGGCCGATTCCGAGGCATGAAGAAGGATCCCCAAGCGATTTTGATGTCGCAGGATGAAGGCTACTCGAACCAGTACTGAGCACCCCACAGCCGCGCGGTTGTGCCGAGTGCCACAGTGCTGGCAGGGGGAGTTGACACCCTTTCGCGTAAGCAGGAAATGCTGACACTGGTCAAGGTGAGCGGTTGCATCCACATGTTGAGCTTTGATATGTTGATGCAACATGGCAGTTTTGGCCATCCAAAGGTTGCAGAAGGGGCAGTAGTGCAATCGCCCAATGGCGCGGATTTTCTGTGCAAGCTGCTTCCAATCGTCCGACTGAGCCTCTTGCAGAAAAGCTTCGTCCTGCAGCAGGGGTTCAGGGTCTGGCGGATATGGAGGTAGGGTCGGGGCACATCCTAAGTGAAGTACTGGGCAACACTGCCTATTGTGATGCGCCGCAAACTGCGGCCAGGATGAGAACTCATGTCTGCAGTGTCGACACGTAGGCATACCATCGTGTGCATGTTGCATGTGCGAGGCCTTTCGTTCTCGAAAGGCTGCCTCCTTCGCATGATGTTGCTCTTTAGTCAGCTTGACATGCACGTTGGAGATGTGCCAACGTAACGTGGCCTCGTTGGGGAAGGAAAGGCCGCATACATCACATGGAGCTGGGGGTCTGGCATCCTGATGTCTGAGGGGCACTTTGCTTGCCGCCTGCGTAACAGTCGGATCATTGGTGATTTTACGGAGGTGCTCCCACCATCTTTTTACGACGGTTGGCTGTAGTTGTGCAACAGGCCCTGATTCTACCTTATCTAGCCTTTTGATCAAAGTAGTGTCCAAGCCTTCCAGGGGGTCAGCCAGGTGAAAGTTTGTCAAGAAATTCGCATTAGACAGCCCAGTGATGTGAGGAAGGTTATTAGCCAAAGCTCGCCATTGTCGGACAGTGCCATAGACTTTCTGCCTACCAGCCACAGTCAGTCCTGTACAGGAGAGCCCATATCGAAGGGTGGCGAGACATATGCATTGATGCAGCTGCAATCGCTTATGCACTGGCAGGGCTTTAGACTTTGGCAAGGCAGATAACCGATTATAGGCAATCCAGGAATGGCGTAGCCGGTGCTTAAGGGTTTGCCACTCAAAGTTTTTGTACGAAAGTTTGACGCCAAGGTACTCATGGGACATGACAACCGGCAGCAGGTAGCACTTTCCCGTGAGGTTGGCAGCCCCAATTCGCAGGCAT
Source organism: Symbiodinium natans (assembly GCA_905221605.1). Taxonomy (NCBI): domain Eukaryota; class Dinophyceae; order Suessiales; family Symbiodiniaceae; genus Symbiodinium; species Symbiodinium natans. The sequence goes on from CAJNDS010002361.1 coordinate 4,410, forward strand.
TTGCCGAGAGTGGCATGTTGATACAGCATGGGCTTGAGGCATGCATGCACCTGCGTACCCCAGAGCGAGTAGAGGACCACTGTTTTGCCCGGACTAAGTTGCATACCATGATCTTCCAAGACTGCAACGATTTTGGAAATTTGCGTGGGGACACTTTTCATGTCCGACCAGGTCTCGATCGTCCATTGCGCTCGGAAATCGTCCGCAAAGAAAGTTTTGAGTGCTGAGGGCGCAGCAGTGTCAAGTTTGGATGCAAGATAGAGGGAATAGAGCGTCCAGAGCATCGGCGCTAATCCGCATCCTTGCCTGATGCCTTGCCCCGCCAGCACAGAGCCCTGCGCCCTGGGAGTTTTAAAAATGTACGTAGCGTTCTCATGTAGGTACAAAATAAGTTGAATGATCGAGGCAGGTATCCGGAAGTGCTCAAGGCATGTCTGCAGACACTGCCAGGGGATGCTGTCGGAGGCTTTGCGTAGATCAAGTGAGAGCGTGACGCCTCCCGAGACGATTTGGGCAGTTTTGCCCGCCCTCCTATCACGGGTGGTGACCGTGGCATTTTGGCGACGTTCTCGGATTTCTCTGCAATGGCCAAAAGCCCTGTCGATAGCGTCGCAGGTTTGTCGTCCTTCAAGGTATGCAAATTGTGGGATGTGCGTTGCGGCATTCGAGACTATGGGCCGAATTTCCTCCGCTACTAGCTTTGCTAGGACTTTGGCCATCGGCGAAAGCAGTGAAATTGGTCTTAGCGAGTCGGCGGAGGTCGCCGGCTTAGACGGTTTAGGGATGAGTGCCACTTGTATTTCGTGCCAGGCCTTGGGCAGCAAAAGTTCTTCCCGGTCATAGGCTGCCACAAGGGTCTGCTGGAACACCTGCGTCGCAAGGTGAGCTGAGGCTCGCCAGAACGGGGCAGGCAGGAAGTGTGAAGGAAGAGCCTTGTTAGGCAACTTGCTGAACGCTAGGAGCACACTGTGTGGATCAAAGACAACGGCCTGATCAACAGGCCTGCCCGATGGTGCATGGTCTGGCTGTTTGTAGACCTGCTTAAAATGTCCCACAATCTGCTGCATTTCTTCTTGCGGCGTGAGGATGTGTCCTTGACTGGTGCGGAGCTGGAGCCTTTTCTGCCTGACCTTTGGTGCATAGCGCTTCAGGATTTGGTGAACGGCTGTCATGGGACTGCTGCTGTTCCTGGCCTCCATAATGAGCGCATCAAGGTGTTGCTTCTTTCTGAGTCTGCTAATCTTGCGAAGCTCCTTCATGGACGCTGCTAGTCTGGCTCTAGTATGCTTACGAACCTGAGGGTCGAGAGTGCCAACAAAGGTGTCATGGTTGGTGGCAAGGGCCTGCTGTAGTGCCCGCAACTCTTGTCGGTGTTGCCAAAGATGAACTACCTCAGGCGAGTCAAGAGTCGTTGCGGGAGCTTCTGAGGGATTGAGGGTCACGCAGCACTGATCAAGCGCATTTGCCCATGCATCCGCCATGATTTTGGTCAGCTCCTGATGTAGTAAGACATGATCCGGTAGGTGCGCTTGGTAGGTGGGGAGGAGTTTAGGGTATTTGTTCATGAGCTCCTGTGTGGCTTTAAGTGAGTTGCCCTGTTTCTCGCCGGCTTTGCGAGGTGCCACTGGTAACGGCAGCTGCGCCTTGACTGGGAGATGGTACATCCCCGTTTCAGGCAAGAGTGGGAAATTCATCAAGGTGCTCGCACATAGGGCTTGAGGCGTTGTCTGGCGGCATCTCATCAGGTAGAAGTCAATTTGAGTGCCCATGCCCTTAAGTGGCTTAAAGGTGACGGAGGGAGACCCTGCTTTTCCCCATGTATTTAACGCGCACAGACCATGATCCCTTAGAAGGTCCTGTAATCGAAACTGATCTTTGTAGTGATGACCCGCGGGCAGTATAGGGGTTCCTTTGCCAACATGAGTGGTCTCTTTCAGCAAAGGACAGTTCATGTCCCCTACGATGAGAAGAAGGTTTCGAGCAGGAACCGAGCGAGCCCATTTAGAGATACGATCCCAGATGTCCGACCGGTTTGCTAATGCGTGCTTGCCTGTCACCGTCTCCACCATCGGGGTTCCAAGCGTGCTGATATACGGCCAGGACATCAAGGGCAGGACGCTTCTGCAGCGAGATTCGAACATGTAGTAATCGACCTGGCCTTAGCTCGTTGTATCGGATGTCGTGTGCCGGACATACTGAGTTGTGTACGAACACAAGGATCCCCCCTTGTGATTGGCCCACACCAGTATGGACGGCTTGCCAGTCAGTGGCTGGGTATTCCATTGTGGTGGGCCAGTGCGTTTCAGTGATGACCACTAAGTCTGGCCGAGTGTGTTCGTCCTGGATGTGCAGCCAGTGCTTGAGCTCTGCATGTCTGGAGGCATGTAGCCCACCAGCATTCCAGTACAGAATGCGCAGGCCATGTGCTGTGGTCTCTACCTGTGGGGAGGAAGACTTGCTGCCCGCGTTGTCTGGCTGGTAGCGGACACTTAGCTGTTTGGCAGTGAAGGTGCGACCAAGATAAGTGGTGACTCCAAAACGACTGGCTCGCTTCACAGCCCTTTTGTAGGAGCGCTTAGCAGCCGGGCTGTGCATCGGTTCCGGTATTGCTGTTCGGGCAGGATTAAAGGTTTGTGAGGACACTCCAAGTGCAAGGTATGGGTAGAATCCAGTGAGAACGAGTATACGGAGCAAGCTGGGCACACATGACCTGGAGTGTACACGTCTGTGGCTGCTGAGGTGGCGTTCCCTGTTTGCTGATGCTGCATATTCAGTCTCAGGCTCCAGCGGTACTGCAGCTGTAGCAAGTGAGCGCTTGCTGACACGTCTTGCCTTTAACAGAAGCTTCCAACGTGCCCAGGCGTGGCTTCGCATGATCTTGCCCCATGAAAGATAAGCTGCACTAACTACTAACTGAGGACGCTTCGGGCTTGTTCCAGCTGGTGGTCGAGGATGTTTACCGCTTGTTCCATACTGGGTTTGAACCCAAAAGCCCAAAAGCCACAACCTGAAGAATCACAGAGCACATAGCAGGAGCTGCATGTCCCTCACATTTTCATCAGTGGGCGAACCAATTGATCGCATCCTAGCATGTGCCGGTGCACACAACACGGTGCACATACATTGCACATGTGTCTCACCATACCCTAACAAACCTCAAGCCCCCTTTGAGGGCGAAGGAACTGTACATGCAACACTAATATGACTGCCGATGGCGCACAGGGAGTTGCAGCCGCGTCAGCGGGCCCTGTCTTTGTGATGCCCTGGGTGGGCTGGGTGGGTCAAAAATTTTCGCACTGAGCTGTGGAGCCAGCGCTGCACACACAGATCTCCAGCAAACGAAGTTTGCAAATTGTCGTTCGCAATACCAAGCATGACAAGCATCAGAAACTTTTGGGTTACAAACCAAGAACAAACGGCACACACCGTTTTTCGAAGAGACATTTTGGAAGCAAACGGTAAAACACCATTCGCTCGCGAACAGTAAGCTTACCGCTTGTTCCATACTGGGTTTGAACCCAAAAGCCCAAAAGCCACAACCTGAAGAATCACAGAGCACATAGCAGGAGCTGCATGTCCCTCACATTTTCATCAGTGGGCGAACCAATTGATCGCATCCTAGCATGTGCCGGTGCACACAACACGGTGCACATACATTGCACATGTGTCTCACCATACCCTAACAAACCTCAAGCCCCCTTCTTAGCCGACAGATCAAGGCAGATGGCATCCAGGTGCTCTGACACGTCGGAACACGGGACACTGATGCCACCCCACAGCAAGTGCTGGGTCACCAGTCTTGACGGGTGATCTGCGCAGTTCGACGGGGAAGGGACTCGCGAGAACCAAGGGATGAACTCGCACCCCACCTCCAAGCCCACAAACATTGTAAGCAGATTTTTCACTATTGGGGACCTACCCCGACAGGAAATCAAAATATCCCTAACCGCATTGTTGTCGATGAAAGCCACAACAGGTGAATGCGCAACCCTTTTGCCCCAAAGGCGGAACGCAAGCAGCACCGCAACAAACTCCGCCTCCATTATGGAAAATTTCAGCTCGCCTGACATTTCTCTCTCAAACTAAAGTTGTAGTGCTCTTCCTTCGAGCACGGGGTTTTTAATAATCCTTTTTGCGACCTTTTTGAGTTGCGGAAAGTGTTTCGAGTTTTAAACGAATTTTCCTCAGCATCATGAACGTTATTTTTAGCCATGTGACTTGCTGCATGCTTGAATCCACAGTTGGCCCGTTCATGTTCACAGCTGCTCGAGCTCGGGCTGAGAGAAAATTTTTGTCCTTTTGAGCCTCCGCTAATCCTGTAAGGGTGCCGTGCTAGAGGTTCGAGGTGCTATTGGTCTCCCCTTAGGGGTCGTGCAAGCCGAGAGCCTGTGCGCTCTCGGCGGATGGACAGCGAGTCGAGCTCTGCGAGCAGCTCTCTCAGTTGGGACTGGCCTGTTGTGCCGCCAGCCCCCGTTTTCCAGGCGGTTTGCATCCGGCCTCGGTCCTTTCATACCGCTTCACTTCAGCGTCAGCTAGACGCTCCTCCCAGTCTCTTTTCGTATGTCCTCGAGAGCTCTTTCTGTGGCGTGTTGGTCAGTACCAGAGAAGGATCCAGGATCCTTTTGTTTCTCGACCCTCCTCATTGGCTTGCTCTTGCCTGCACCGGCCCCCGCCCGCATACGTGTGTTCGCCTTCTTCTTCAGCTGTCCGACTAAGGTGCCGCTTGCAACATGTCGAATCCTTCCTCCGAACCCGACAATCTCGACCCTTGGCTCTTGTTCAGCCCCGCAGGTGTGGTCGACCGGACCGAGTGTGACTTGCGTGCCGCTGATGAGCAAGCCCAGTCTTTCGTTCGTTCTCTTCAGGGCTCTTTCCAAGGGGGTGAGTCGGGAGCCCTTGAAGATACTGAGGCTTTGGAGAGTCGCAACTGGGTCAACTGCACTAGGCCTTTTCAGGGTTTGCCCGGGGTTCCAGGGGACGACGAGGGTTGGGTCGACCCAGGCTGGGTTCAGGGCAGAGAGCCTGCATTCGGCCCACGCATACCGCCTTCGTCGTGTGCACCTACTTCAATTTCTGAAGCTGCTTGGTATGACGCCTGTCGTGACTTGGAGACAGACGATTTCTTGAGTGCCACCTTGCGTGTGGCAAGCCATTCTTTTCAAGAATCCGATGACGCTTCGCTTCTGGTCCCTCTTCCAGATGACCGAATCTTGGGTGATTTCCAGCGTGCAGCTGTAGAGGCTACTTCACAACAGCGTTTTGAGAGCAGGCCGAGATTTTCATGGGAAACATCTTCGTCTTTGCGTTTTTCCTGGGAGAGAGGAACGAGTCCTTTGCAAGTTATTGGTGCAATTGATTTTCTTGATCCAGAGGAATCCGATGACGAAGCAAAACGAAGGTGTGTGCCACCCACGACGGTTAAGTTCCTGAAACGCATCACAGTGGAGCGGTCGGAGGAAGACATCCGAACGGCTGCTCTTAAGAAGATGAGGCTGGTCATCTTGTGGGACCCAGAGGTGAGTAGCTTGGGAAGGTCTTTGCTGTCGTTGCTCGGTGCAGATGTAAACGAGGAGGCCATCAAGAAGTCTTTTTCGGATGCCTTCAGAACTAAAGCTTCCAGGACAATCTCAAAGCGAGGTGGGTCCCTCCTGAGGTATTTTTCCTGGTGCACAACAGAGAGCATAGACAGCCCTCTTGCAGTCGATGAGCCGACCATATACATGTATGCAAATTTCTTGCGTGACTCAGGAGCCAGACCGACCAGCGTGACGCATTTTGTGGAAGGCCTTCGCTTTGTGCACGGGGTCGCCAAGTTGCTGCACATGGAGCCTGAAACAGTCCTCTCCAGCCGGGTGCTTGGCATAAGCCGGGACCTATATTTGATGAAGCGTCCTCTGCAACAGAAACCTGAACTGACGGTTCCCATGTTGATGGCATTGGAAGCATTCTGTGTGGAAACTGGACCAGTACTTGCGTGCATTTGTGGACAGCTGCTGTTTTGTGCGCATTCGGCTGACAGATGGAGCGATTCTCAGAACCTCAAGGAGATTTCAATTCAGGAGTCCGACGGCGTGATCTTAGTTGTTGCATCAGGCTTGACATCCAAGACGACTGTCTCTAAGGAGGCAAAAACCCGGCTGCTTCCCTACGCAGCCCTCGGCTGTGGGTTGTCTGGCAACAATTGGGCGAAAGCTTGGCTGGAGGCTCGTGAACATGAAGGCCTCTCTCTTGAGAACTTTGCGCTGCCGTCACGCCTCGAGAGCCAAAACCGCTGGAGCACTGTTCAGATGGGAAGCGTCGAGGCGACCAGCTACCTGCAGGACTTTCTGATTTTGAAGGGAATCGATCAAGACCAAGCCATGCAGAGGGCGACGCATTCGTTGAAGGCCACTTTGACATCTTGGGCGGGCCGCTGCCCTCGCCCAAAATTCAGTGGAGCGGAAAAGCGCCTTCTTGGACACCACATTGCTCCAAAGGAGAAATCACCGGCGACCTACGCCCGGCAGCAGTACACCCTTTTGTACGGGCGAGTCATGGCGATGTTCGAAGCCATCCGCGCGGGAGACTATGACCCTGACTTGTCTGACGTTGATCGGGTGGTGCAAGTGGCTGCAGCGGAGCGACCAGGTGCCGCCCAGGACGTCATTGCTCCGGAACCCGAGGCGCCTGTGCCACGACACGATTTTGACGAGTTCGAGGACCCCCCGTCTTCACAGAGCTCTGAAGCTTCTGAGGCTCCAGGCCGCGGTGGAGGAGGCTTAGAGAGGGCCCCTTTTGGGCCGAATGTTTCTGAAGATTCTCTTGTAGTGCACACAGTGTCCGGCATAACGCATTGTTTGAAGGATCAAGCCAACTTGTGGTGTGGCCGACCTCTCTCGAGGAATCATATTCCTTTCCGTGAAGCGGGGGTCTATTTTGAGGACCCTGACCCCTGTAAACAATGCCGGCGCATTTTGGAGGCTGCAGAGTGATCGAAATCTTGAAGGAAAACGAGTGCATCTGTCCTTGTGAACAGCACAGACGGTACATCCTTCTGGCCAATCTCAGGCGTCGCACCGAAGTCTGACAATCGGTGATTTTGCTCCCACTCGAACGCAAGTCGAGATCTTTGGGGAGAACAAGTTGAGCCTACTCCAGCTGACTCGAAGCCTTTATCGAGAATCACCCAGCTGTGAGAGCCGAGGCTTCATTCACCGTCAGAGCACTTCGGAATCACAGTCATGATAAAAGCTTGGGCTTCTGCTCGGGGAAACTGCGGACACGTTTGACTGTGTTGCAATACCCATCTTACTTGACCGAAGTCGATCTTTAGGCTTCAACCTGACAAGGAGCGAGATCGTCCCGACTTGCTAGGTGTCGAGCCATGGCGGGGATTGCAGTGGATAGCGAGGCCTGGTTTTTGGAGCGTTGCCAGAAGGTCAAACTCAGCGAGTCCACCATTCGCACTCTTGTCGATGCGGGATTTAAGAGCTTCGGAACCTTGGCTTTTGCTGTGTCTACCACGCCGACACAATTGGATGAAGCCGATGTGAAGCGATGGATGGGAAACATCTTTCCACATGACTTCCCGCCTGATCAGTCCTCTAAGGTGAGACGTTTGATGTTTGAAGCCCAGAACCTAAGCGTGGCTGACATGAAGGCACGCGTGGAACCTGCCGCTGACACAGCTGCGGTTCGTGCTATGCCCAATGCGGAGCGCTTGGCCCGCCAGGAGGCCTTGAAGAAGCGTGTCACGGGCCTCATTCTTTCGCCTGAAACCTTGCCAGCACATTCCGTTGTGGACACTCTTGTCAAACAACTCGAGGATGGAGTCCTCCAGTACTTGCCAGCCTATCGCATCATCAGCCGTGCCCAGGAAGCTCAGATGTTGAAGAAAGACCAGCAAGTGGTGGTTGATGGCGAGGGGAACTTGAAGATGGCGAGCAAAGCCGAATCTGCCACTTGTGACACGCACACTGACTTAGCTCTGCGCAACGCTTGGACTCGTCGCTCGCTGGCATATGATCTCGCCGGCTTGTGCAGCTTTCAGGTGCTTGAGGAGTGGTGTCACAAATGCTTCCTTGCCTTGATGAGGCCCGTGCCCAGTGGTTACTCCAAAGTAACCACTCATCAACTTATTGCTGCCGACAGGCACCTGTTCACGCTGGCTTCGCATGCGCTCCTTGGAAAACTTGCCGGCGAGCCCGGCCGTGAGAAGCCTTTGGAAACCCAGATCAAGCTGTTGTCCGAGTCGCAAGAGGTTTTGCAGTACCTTAACGCTCTCCCTACTCCTCCTCCTTCTGCCCCCTGGCCAGGCAAGCGCAAATGGGATGACCCCAAAGGCGGTGAGAAGGGCGATAAAGGGAAAGGTAAGGGGAAGGGCAAGTCGTCTAAGGGTGAGGTTCGCAAGGAGTTCACAGTGCCCGACGGCTGTGTCAGCCGCGTGAACGACAAGCCTGTCTGCTTTGCCTTCAACCAAGGAAGGTGCCGCTTTCGAGTTAACTCCAAGAACCGTTGCGGCCGTGGTTTCCACATCTGTTGGAGGGCTGGGTGTGGTGGCGACCACCCTGGCCATCTGTGCACAAAGGGGTCTTGACTCCGGGCGGGGGGCTCCGATCTTCCCCCGGAGCCTGCGCCGCTCTCCCCGCATTGTGTCACGCCCGTGCCTTTTGAGGCGAACTCTGTTGGCTTAGGTCCCGAAGCCCTTGCCGAGCAACTTCTTCGAAAGCCAACCTTGGAAGCCTTTGATGTTTTGCGAGTTTTCGACCTCTTGCCCAGGAATCCATCTAAACGAGATGCCTTCCATCACCGAAGCTTTGGTTGCGGTGCCTGGGTGTTCGGGTCCCAGATCGGAATTCGTACAGATACTAAGTCTTTTCCAAAGAGCTCCGCTCTCTTTTGCCGTTATGTTCACCAAGTGAATCCTCACCACACCTTTTCCAGCCTGGTCTTGCTCGATGATGTTCAAAGCCCACTCCATGTGGACTGCAACAATGACCGCTCCTCCTGGAACCTTGTCATCCCCTTGACCCGATTTCGCAAAGGCTACATCTGGGAAGAATGCGAAGGAGGGGCTGACCGCTTTGAAGACGCTTCTGGCACTTTTTGGGGGCGTCTGCATGATGTATCCGCCGGACCAGTCTTGCTTCATGCCGCCGTGAACCGCCATGCTGTTTTGCCTTGGGAAGGCCGCAGGGTTGTGCTGATTGCCTTCACCCCCCGGGATAGTCCCAAGCTTCCCCTTGCCGACCGTGACTGGCTGGGTGACATTGGCTTCCGCCTGCCCTCCTCATCCGCCTTGCCCACCCCTGGCCCGCCCAAACTCTTTCTCGAGGTCTTCTCCGGGTCCGCGACCCTGGCTCGAGCCGCCCAGAGGCTCGGGTTCACGGCCGTTGCTGTTGACAACTGTCCCCGGCGTCCTCAAGTTCCCACGGTTCGCCTTGACCTTGCTTCCGATATGGGCCGCGATGCCTTGTTTCGTTTGCTGCATGACAAAAAGCCTGCCGCGGTGCATCTAGGCCCCCCTTGTGGCACATCGTCTCGGGCCCGTGAGCGGCCCTTGCCGGCCAAGTTACGCGCCCTCGGCCTCCGTGACCCTCGGCCGCTTCGGAGCGCCGACTTTCCCCTCGGCTTGCCTCACATTGACCCCGCCAGCCCTGATGGTTTGCGCCTCGCCGCTGCCAATCGTCTTTATGACTTGGTCTTTCATGTCCTGCTTTGGTGCGCTGAGCACGACTGTGTCTTCACTCTTGAAAACCCCACGAACTCGTGGTTCTGGAGTGTGCTGGCCTTGAAGGTCCGAATGCATGCTTCGCCCAAGGTCCGCCGTTGGTTCAGTGACTTGCATGAGATCATCTTCGACGCTTGTGAGCACGGTGGCGCTCGTCCCAAGTCCACCAAGCTCCTCAGCAACCGGGCTGCCTTTGGCAGCCTTCGTGCCCGCTGCAGCGGCCGTCATGTGCACGAACCTTGGGGCGTCAGCTGGCGTGCTGGCGGTTGGGTGTGGTCCACTCATCTCGAGGCCCAGTATCCTGTTGTGTTGGCTGCTCGCTGGGCCGCATGCTTTGCTTCTGCTTGCAATGTCTCCCCTGGCCAGCCCGAGGCCCCCGACCCGCGCTTGCAGTCTCTCTCCGCGGTGGGACGCCAAACCCGTAAGCATAAGCCCTTGGTTTCCGAATACAAATTCGTGCGCATCATGCCCCGCGGCAAAATTCCCTCATCCGGTTGCAAGGTCCTCGGCGCGCCTCCCGTGCAAGGGGGTGATTCGGGGGTCGCCGAGGCTCTTCCTGAGACTTCCCCAGACAGCGAGGGGCTTGGTTTGGATAGGGGTGAGGATTGCCAGGTTGGTTTCTACAGGGATCCTTGTGAATGGTTCCAGGCTGCTAAGAAAGTGTGCCACCCTCTTGACTCCGAGAACAAACTCCCAAAGGAGCTGAAAGCTTCTCTTGAGGCCAACATGGTAGCTGATCGCCGAGCCCTCTTTCTTCGTCGAAAACTTGCACTGATGAAAGCAGAGATCCTTTCCAAAAAGTTGGAACAAGACGAAAGCAAACTTCACTCAGCGATGCCATCGTGGATGCAGACCGTGATGCAAGGCAAGAGGATCCTACTTCTGGAGTCTTTGCTGCGACAGCACAATTTCGATGACATGGAGGCAATCGAGCTTTTGAAGTCGGGGGTGAAGTTGTCGGGTGTGTCCGAATGCCCTGCTGCCTTTGATGTCAAAGTGAAACCTGCCACGTCTACCGAAGCGGAGCTCCGTCAAGTCGCTCCCTTGAAACGGGCAGCGCTACTTTTGGAAAATCGTGCTTCCGATCCCGAGCTAGAACGCGATCTGCTGAAGGTGACCATGGACGAAGCGAAGGCTGGATGGCTTCAGGGGCCTTTCAGCAGTGAAACGGAAGTTTCTGAGCATCTGGGGAGAACAGATTGGAGTTTGATGCGAAGGTTTGGCGTTCGACAAGGAGGCAAACTGAGACCGATTGACGATGCCTGCGATTCCGACTTGAACTGCACTTTCACCAGCACCATGAAGCTAAAGTTACAGGACGGCGACTTCTGCATTTCTTTGGCCATGGAAATCGCAAAGCGCGTGATGGGAAAGCCGGGAGTCGTTCCCAGAGAGTGGAGTGGCCGATGCCTTGATCTAAGTGGTGCTTACAAACAGATGGCAGTTTGTGAGCAACATCGGAGCTTGTGCGTTCTGCTTCTGCGTGATGCCGATGGCCGACAAATCTTTTTCATTTCTTCAGCATTGGTTTTTGGGGCCTCAGCTTCAGTCGTTGCCTTCTTAAGAATAGCTCGGGCCTTGAGCTTCTTACTGAACGTCGTGCTGGAGATCCCTCATGCAAACTTCTTCGACGACTATCCAATCCTTGTGCCTTCGGAAGACGCTGAACAGGTGGGCCTCCTATGCACGAAGTTTTTGCACTTGCTTGGTTGGAAACATGCCGAAATTGGAGAGGGTCACAAAGGCCTCCCCTTTGCGAAGTCCTTTGACGTGCTGGACTTGCATCTCGACATCTCTTGCATATCTTCGGGAACCTTGACAGTGGCTAACAAGCTTGGCCGGGTTGACCGACTCCTTGAGCGCCTTCGTGAGATCAAGCAGTCAGCAGTCCTTAGCCGCCACGAGGGCCAAGTCCTGCTGGGCCTCCTGCGGTACGCAGCTGGATTCTTCGGGGGCCGGACTTTGCGTTATATTTGTGAAGACTTGAACGCCATAGTGCATCATGGACATCACCCTTCTCCTGTTGCGGTTAGACTGCTATGTCAACGCGCTATAACTGCACTGGAGTCGTCGAGGCCCCTACAGCTCAAAGCAGATATGCCGAGTTCTCCGGTGCATCTCTTTACAGATGGCAGCTGGGAAAAAGGTGTAGCCGGAGTTGGGGCTGTGCTTTTCGACGCGCGCGATGGTTCGGCAGAGGTCTTTGGAGGCGAGATGCCAAAGGACATGGTAGAGTCGCTCCTACAGACCGACGGTGACCACTTGATTGGACAAATCGAAACCTACGCTGTCGTGGCCATGCGGATACACTTGGCCCATCGCCTTTCGGGACGTCGAGTGATCATTTGGACAGACAATGAAGGTTGTCGATTCGGGCTCATTAAAGGCCGTTCGAAGTCCCACACGATGGACACCTTGATCAGAAGCTTCGCCGCTGCTGAGGATGCCGATCCAAGTCATACCTGGATATGTCGTGTGCCGAGTTACTCGAACATCGCTGATGGGCCTTCTCGGGGAAAGCCTGAGGAGGCTCTGAAGATTTCAGGAGCTGTCGCATGTCAGTCTTTTCCATGGATTCGGCAAGCATTCGAAACTACCTGATAGCTCTCTTAAAAAGGGGGCATTTCGGGAGAGCAGGAAATCGCGAAACCTGATCGCATCCTGTGCATGCTTGCCCCACGACTGAAGAAAAAGCGCGTCAGTGTAACTGGATGAATCTTTAACACATATATGGGATTAGGTTTCACATGTGTACATAGAAGATGAAATTATTTTCGTGATCTCACAAGATAGACCTTTTCGATGAAGCTTATTCCAATCATGAGGAATAAATCTCAAGCAAATTGAGTTCCTATTCTTTCATACAAAACCCCAACTTTTGTGAGAGGGAAAATTTCAGCTCGCCTGACATTTCTCTCTCAAACTAAAGTTGTAGTGCTCTTCCTTCGAGCACGGGGTTTTTAATAATCCTTTTTGCGACCTTTTTGAGTTGCGGAAAGTGTTTCGAGTTTTAAACGAATTTTCCTCAGCATCATGAACGTTATTTTTAGCCATGTGACTTGCTGCATGCTTGAATCCACAGTTGGCCCGTTCATGTTCACAGCTGCTCGAGCTCGGGCTGAGAGAAAATTTTTGTCCCTCCCACCCACCCGTATCAATCTTGGGTATGGGGGGGCATTTCGGGAGAGCAGGAAATCGCGAAACCTGATCGCATCCTGTGCATGCTTGCCCCACGACTGAAGAAAAAGCGCGTCAGTGTAACTGGATGAATCTTTAACACATATATGGGATTAGGTTTCACATGTGTACATAGAAGATGAAATTATTTTCGTGATCTCACAAGATAGACCTTTTCGATGAAGCTTATTCCAATCATGAGGAATAAATCTCAAGCAGATTGAGTTCCTATTCTTTCACACAAAACCCCAACTTTTGTGAGAGAATTGTGTCCTTGTTAAGCTCACCTAGGAGCTTGCGGGCATCACTGCCAAGGGCGTGAGAGAAACCAGCAACCAACACACCCTTGTCATCAAACAGGAGACCGCCCACGCCGCAAGGCAGTACGGGATCGTCTTTCGAGTAGGAAGCATCAGTGAAGACATACCTCGAGGACGGCCGCTTTCCAACATGTCGACAAGGGAGCTGAATGCGTCGATGCACTCAGCCGGCAGGTCGGGAGGGGCACACCCATGGGCGTACTCCGAGAGCTGTTGCAAGCAAAATTTGCTCTGGCGTCCAAACAGCTGTCCACTTGCAAACTGAAGTTTTCCTCTCAGCTTGAGAGCTTGAGGCACACTCATGCTCCGGTCCTTCTGGGCCTGCTTCATTGTCTCAACGAGGAGATGAACTCTCTTCTCCGTATTGCAAATAGTCACACGACCCAAGTGGGCACTTGATAGCACTATGTCTACCCCTAATGCACAAAAGGCCTCGGCAAACGGTACATCCTTCTTTCCACCCTGGGCGAGGTCCCATCCCAACAAGGTGAAGAGCAAGGTGATTGTTTGGTGCACATTGGCCACCTGTGAGCCTTTAGCAACCGACACAAAGTCATCAAAGTAGTGGGACCAGCAAAGGGCGAAAAAGAATGCACCAAGGTGCCAAATCGAATTAACGGTTCTCAGAAAAGTCGACACCGACTTGACAGCCCCGAAAGGGAGGGCATGTAGCTGGAACACTACTACCCTCTTCAGGTCAGGATCCCACAACCCAATGTACGAGGCCCAGGCCCCTGTAGGGTCCAGAGCCAATTGCCTGTAGGCACTGACCAGGTCATAGAACCTTCCCTTGAGACTACAACCTGGCTGCACTCGCATCAGAGACAGGCACATGCCTGCGATGACGTCAACGGTCTGGGGGCGCACAGTCTCCAATGTCTCGACGGAGCTATTGATTCCTGACCCTGAGAAGTCGTCAATCAACCTGATCTTCCCATCCTGCTCGATCCCGAACCTTCGAGACACGATGGCATCAGGTGGTAGCTGGTCCACCTCGATGGGACCCGACAACCAGCCCCTATCGCGCTCCTCAAGGGTTTTCGTTTGGACCTCGCGATCGAGGGACTCCCCCTGGGACTTGATAGTGGACAACAGGGCTGCCCTAGAGGTGGGGGCATCTCTTTTGAGCTGCTCAACCGTGACCGACGCCGGCTTGAACTTTGGGGCAAACACACCTGTATCAGGCACCGGGCCTCCCAGGTTAGTACCTGAGATCACTTCATCAAATATGGCCACATCATCAAAGAGGAGACGCTTAGGCTTGAGGATCGTCGAGACCTGTTTGTGCATAGACGCCTTCAGTGCATCTTCCTCACTTCTGAGGTCTTGTGCAAGTTTGAGCCACTTTGCAAACTGTCGCGCCCTCAACCCGCACAGCTCCGACTCTGTCATCGAGGCATGGGTGCACACCGCATCCTTGAGAACCTGTGGCAAGGCGACCTCGAGAGTTCTGGGATGGCCAGCCTTGACTGCCTCACGGACAAACTGTTCCGGGGAAAAGGGAATACCCCAAACAAGCTCATTCCAGAGCTCAGAACCAGCACTACAACCCTTGCCCCCGGAGCCACCACTTGAACTCCCCTGCTTAACCGGGACCATTTGCAGCAGTTGGGCTTCGGCTGGCACCGAGCGCTCGGGGCAGACGGCCACGTGTGGCAGTGGCCACGGGTCCTTAAGGCGGGCACGCAGGGGGACAGGACAAGAGACATGCGGAGGGATTCTTACCCGCAAAATGCGAGCATGTTCGGGCACACGGGGCCCCGTCACAGAGGCCTTCGGCTGACTACCAACTTGGCCACGGACAAGCGACAGCTGGAGGCCTGCAGGTGAGAGCGGTCGGGGCGGGCAAGCCTGAAAGAAAGCTTGGGCCAGAGCACGGGCCAGTGGCAGTGGATATGCAGCTTCCAAGGAAGTAGAAAACCCGTAAGGCGCGTCCGGCGCCACCCCCCACGGCAGGTGACGTTGGGCGCATGAGTGCCCTGGGCAGGACTTGCATATGCCGTCAAACGCACCCCGAGTATACGCAATAGCCGTCCACTTGGGACGACGGCCGCCATATGCGCAGCTTTGGAACGCAGTGAACTGAAAGAGGTGCGCGATTCGTGCAAACATGGAAGTGCGCCAGTAGAAGCTCTGCCTGGGGTTCTCCACCCCGATAACAAGGTCGCGAGAAGCAGCTGCAAGGACCAGGTCAGACACACAGTCGTAAAGCTGATTTGCCAAGGTGACCGGCCTGCCCACCCAGCTGCGGTAATCCGTTCGGAAACTTTTCCGAGCGGAGAGGAGGGGGTCCAGGAACACCTTTAACTTCCCTTGCCCGGCTGGCAGTCCCACACGGTGGAGCGAACCAAATGCCCACGCAGTTGGGCATGGCAAGCCAACGTCGAACCAACTCGACGCCTTCTGCAGTACACAAGTCGACAAGATGAACATGACAGGCGGCGCCGGGGAGGCGTTTATGGTCAACAGCGACGGCATCAAACCCAAGTTGCTTGAGGCAGGCCGAGAGCCTGGACATGCCGGAAAAGACCTCAATAATGAACGGGGGCCTGGAAGACGTCTCACTGGCAGACGGAGCGGGCACTGGGGCAGGCTCCGGTGCGACGCTCATGACTTCCGGAACGGCGGACAGTGCTGGAAGGAAGTCTGGTGGCAGGGCAAAGCCAAGCTCTCAAGCTTGACTGAGGGCATATGAGGCAGCGCATATGCTACCAGGACAACACGGCGGCCCTGCCATGGTTCAGTCATGTGCCAGTGATCTTTGGCGGGGGCAGCTCGAGACAGCCATCCTCGAAATTGAGCACACGTCCCTGGACCGGAGAGCCTTGGACAGGCCTAATGTCTTGCCCGGGGCCTTCACACCAAACACCGCCCCCAGAGAAGCTGGAAAGCTTGAACACCAGATTGGGGGTCGGCCCATTGTGGGAATCACGATGAGGCTCAGTGGGGATGTCACAAAATATGGCCAGAGAAGTGAAAACCGCAGCCGGCCGTCGTTGTCGAACGAACGCACAGAGGACCTGCGTGACCTTTGGGAAACGAGAAACATTGGTCCGAAGGCCCAGCACACCCCCTCTCCGGAACATACCAGTGAAAAACGAGCTGCCCGACGCAGCCTTGTGGGGAGCCTCGCGCGGAAGAAGCTCCCACAGGGAGAGCACAGAATGAGATCCAATGAGTTGGCCCTGCAAAAGTTGCACATGAATTCAGCTGGGAGGTTGGCTCGGGAGCGAGGGAAACTGGGGGCTGACCACAACGGGAGCCGCAGATCCAGTTTCTACAGGTGGCGGAACGGCTGTCAACACGGGCTCGTCCGAAGTTGAGCCAGCAAGCCCCGCCTCCAGCACTGACTGTCACTCCTTGTGATCCCGGATAGGGTGCGGTTGGAAACACTTACAACACAGGTGCTTGCGGGGGCACGTGGCTGCGGAACACTTGCACTTGTCCCCATGCAGATTATAATCGAAACATAAGGGTTCACCCGTGGGAGCATTGGCCACACCCCCTTTCTGGAGGATCTCTTTCGGGACGCGAGCGGTGAGGGAATACTTGCCCTTGCCTTTGCCACCACCCTTGGGGCCACCCTTGACCCTTTTATCTCCAGGCTCGAGCTTTCGCTTGAGCTCGCGGCGCTCCTTGTTTCCATTGCCTTGCTTTTGTGGAAGCGGTATCAAGGCCATTGAGACATGGTAGCTTTCAAGCGCTGAGATTAACGCATCATCCATAGGGAAGCTTCCATCTGTGGCTGCGCGCGGTTGGACTCCCAGTTCAATCAGGCGAACAAACACTTGTCGATCGGCTTCCACCAACTGAGCAACAGAGCAACGCGCAAAACCCGGGGGAGGCTCCCTGTGAAGATTGCTGAACAGGCGGGAGATGTACTTCTCGTAGGCATTGAAGGAGAGGCACTGGGCAAACACATAGGCAATGCCCCTGCGGCGAAGTGCCTCTTGAACTTGCAGCGCGCTATGAGTTGGCATACTCATGGCATCATCTGTTTCTTTGATCACTAGTTTGGAACTTTCAAGTTCCAGCTGGCGGGATGCACCTTTGGAGTGGGTGACTTCGTGCGTTCTCGACACACAACGATCAGGGCTGAGGTACTTCAACTGATTGGCAGATTCCTGCCTGACGCAGTCTTCCAAGACACATCTCCCAGGTTCCATGCCTCCTTCAATGAGCACACCCGGAAGCCGACCTCTGAGGTGTTGCAAACGCCTGTCCCGTTCCGCCTCCGGCATTTTCCTGGAGGCTCCTTCTGGATCGGAAACTTGCAGGCGCAAGTCAGCCAACACCAAGGTTTGTGCCTCGAAGACTAGGCGGCGTATGCAGGCCCTGCCAGCCGCATTGGCTCCAGGCGTGGTAGTAGTGCAGAAGGCATTGAAGGCTGACTCAGGAATGACCTGGCCAGGCTGGCCCACAGCATAAGCCAGGTGACCCAGGCTAGTGAACCCACCAACCCGAAGCTCTGCTAGCACAGCATCGGGGCACTTGATCTCGCGGGCGCGCTGGAGGAAGTGGGCCTCAGACTCAATCAAGGAAGACATGGCACAGGAAGCTACGCTGTCCAATCGAAGAAGAAATCACACTTGAACTCCGCCAAAGTGCAACACAGTAGAAGACGCAGTACAAACACCACACACACTAAGTACCACAAGCAACATGTCCGCTCTCTACTACTGCGAGCCTGGGGTTGAAACATCACATTCACAACGCAACACACACATGCTGCATGCGTGGCCCCTGGGCCCCTATTGCCTATAAAGCCCCTTGGCCAGGCATTGGCACCATGTGCCACAAGGCTCATAAGGGACCATGTCCTTGCCTTGAATCCAACACTCCGACATTTAGTCGGCAACAGCACACACTGCAGTTCACATTTCCTCACATTAGCCCCTGGGCACACAAGTCGCTACCATGTACCAAACTCTTTTCTTCACCACAGCGATCAGAAACGATCACAAACTTCCTCCAGCCACACCACATCACAGGTTGCGTTTACATGTGCGACACTCGGGATTCATAAGATCCTCCTCTGAAGGCAAGACATACATTGCCGTGCGCGGGCGCCCACACACAAGAATGTTGTCGCCATAGGCATGGTGAAGAACTCCAGATCTGGAGTGTTTTACCCATGTACCAGTGCCTTGTACAGGGTTCACACTGGGAACAGACGCCCGGGCGTCAACACGCACAGGGTCGTGCGACGTTTGCGATTCACTCGACCCCGACGACTCACTCGAGCTATCGGAGGAAGATGACTCTTCTTCACCGGAGCTTTCAACCTTGATCGCAGGTGCCAAGGAGGCAGTAATGTTTGCCTGAGTTGACAACACGCTCTTGCCCGGCATTGGCCCGCCCGGGGGAGGCGGCTGAGGAGGGAACGCCCACATTTGCCCCCGGGCTGCATCAGGAGAAAACTCAAGCTGTCTGATGGCATCCAAGACTGTTTCCAGCTCCCGCACGGGTCCCATGCTTAGCTCAACAGAGTACACGGCTTCCGTTCCTTCAACAGCTGTGACATGCCTGCCCAAACAAGAGCGAACCTCCTTCTTGGATCCAGCCTTGCTGGCCCAGGAGATGCATGTTCTCTTCAAGCTGTGCGAGGACACGGCATTATCTCCAAGTGCGAGCCTCAAGTAGGTGGAAACTTCCCCCGACGTAATGGCCCTGCGAGCCAGCACGCCACTTGCTAGTGGTGGACGGAAGAGCGCAGCACCAACATGTCCTTGCAACAGAAGACCAACTTTCTCAAAGGCACACTTGCATGATTCGAACCACTCATGGTCCGAGATTCCTCGCAACGGAATCAAGATTGGGAGCAGCTGAGCAACTCTTCTGGCTGCCCTGGCAGTTTTATGTTGCTTGACCCGGATCACCACGTAGCCATCACGACCTTCTCCATCCACGTCCACGTATGCCACTTTGCGGAAGTCAGATTGTCGAGCACGCGCATACAAGCACAAAAGGCAATATCCAGCAAAGGCCCGATCCCAATCCGAGGTACTTTGTCCATGCAACAGTGAATGAAGGATGCGGACTTGTGCCACGGTGAGTGGGGGAGCTTGCTTGAGGTCCCCAAGGTTAGCCAACATACGCTCAGCCGCACCAACACACTTGCGGCTTCTTAGCTTGTTAGGAATGTTAGTAACATCCATCACGAAATAAGCAAAACGCAAGGCTGACAAGAAGGATGAGGCTTTGGATGGCGGGGCCTGCGAGCCATCCAGGAACTGCATGTACCTCCAGAACATGTCATCAGTAAAGGGGTCGAGGTTGGCACCAACAATTGTATCAAACCACCTCAGGAACGTGAGGATGCTGCCTGCTCTCTTGGAGGCAGTTCCTGCGGCCCTCGACCCAATGCATGCCTCCAATGCCTGTGGATCAACCTCGCACTCCGGGTGCATCTTGCGGTTTCTACGCATGATTACAATCCACTTATCAACTGCAAGCCTCACCGCTTTACGGTGCTGGGCATCAACGTCCACATCAGAGAGGACCTTGAAAACATTAGACGCAAGGTCACCAGACACGAACGGCTCCTGCGGTTCATCCAAGGAAGAGAAAGGATCACACGGAGGCGATTGAGGGGTCCAGACTTCCGTCTCACGCATTGAAAGGGTTGGCATTTTAAGTTCAGAAAACACTGAGGACTCACCAAAGATTGCACTAACAGCAGGCAGCTCCCACGGCAAAACAACATCAGACATGCCCCCATCCGCCAAACGTACAAAGTTGTCGGCGAACACATCACCCACGGTGCGGGCCATTTTTGATGGAGGCTCGTCAACAGTAAGTTTCTCAGTCTCGACTAACTGAGGGTCATCCCCGGAGGCGTCATGCTCTGCGGACTGACTCAACAGATCATCACGCACACATGACCTGCATGAAGTATGCTCAGAGCTGAGCTCAGACATGTCAGGGTTGACTTCAACCAGAAAGTCTTCCATCGCAGCCTCGTACTGTGCCCTGGCCTGTGCTGGCGGCGCTTTGCTGGTTGGTGGTGTAAAGATACCAGGCCTCGTCTCGTTGTCGTCACGACCAGCGTTTGTGGAACCAAAGAGCCACCAACATAGCACCAGGTTAAGCAGTCGGCAGAACACACGGCCCATGGCTGGCTGCAGATCTGCCCGAATCAAAGGGACGGAGGAAACCCCAACCCAGGGGAGGGAGAACGACCCTCAACGACAGCAAGCACAGCTGCAGCCCTTCTACACTTTCCTGCTGGAAGCCTTGGTCATGATTCGTGCGTGTCAAAACACCTGCAAACAAAAAACCCCAGTGCGTTCAGACAACGCCCACTGCAAGACCTAACCCTAGTTGGGGAGAGAGCGGGTAGTGCGAGCCCTCTAGATCCCAAAGACCCTACGGGAGGGGGACTAGGGGCAACAACGTCCTACCCTGCACACGCCATCCTTTTTCACGGGTGCTGCTCTGGGCGAGTTTGGCAATCAGGCCGGGGGGCCCCTCAGGCGAGTGGCACCGGTCCTGATATGCGGCATACCCCCACTTCAGCGGCCCGGGGCAGACCAGTGAAAGTAAGGCCTGGCAACCCCCACCGCGTGTGGTCTGCTAGGCTTGCGCAGGGGACGCTATGTCCAGGAGGCCTTGGCTCCAGGGCACTTCGGCCGAGGCTAGGGTGACCTCGTGGGCCGACTTGTGCAGGTGCGAAAGGTGCACCGCGAATCTGTGAGCGCGGCCAGAGCGTGAAAACTTCTGTAGGCGGTTGCGGCTGAGATCATCCGCATCGGTGTTCGGATATGGCCGATTTCCAATTCTAGGCCGCGCGCGTGGGCCCAGGAGGCCACTTTTTCCAGAAAGAAGCTGAGCGGGAAGGCCGTTGTGAACAGTTTGTTGATGGAGGCTTGAGTAGGGCTGTTGTCGCTGCGTGAGGCGACGCAGAACCTGAGGCTGGAGCAACCGGTGGCTTCGTAGGCCATCTGTAGCAGAACCCACTGTGCCACAGTTTCAAAGCAGGCGATGTATCTTTGGGCGTCTTTAGTGAGGAAAGGCCATGCAGTGCGAAGCTCTTGGATGTCCCATTGCTGGGCAAACCACCAGGTGGTGGAAGATGTGGCGAGCCAGCCACCAATTCCGACTGTGGTTCCATCCGCCATGGCGTCTGCGGCGGATAGGCAAGGCAGCAGGGGCTGTCGGGCCAAGGGCATTGTGAACTCGTAGGCGAAGCATTGGGCGAGCCAATGTATGGCGGCTTTGCTTTCATTGCGCAATGTGATTTCGGAGGCCGAGGGGTCTGCGATGCGGACCCAGATCGTCTTGTCTGCGGCTGGTATGGGCCATATGTCTGTTTTGGCCCGGACAGGCTTCCCCCGGACCTCAATGACTCGGGCTTGCAGCGGGAGTTGGAGGTATGAGGCATCTCGGACGATTTTGCAGGAGGCGTCGTTGCGAGGGACTCGTTTGTGTTGCAGCAAATGCAACAGCTGTGCGCGGAGTTTGTCTAACTTGGGCTGGGCGAGGCAGACGGTTTCGGTTCGGAAGCAGAACTGCCAACCGCACCAAGTGATGCTGGGCCCAAAGGCGGCCTTCTTCCAGCTGATGGGCGCTCCGACGAGCGAAAGGTAGGCCACGACGAGGGCCAGTTGCTGGGGGGCGCGGCTGTGAAGTAGCGAGAGCAGAAGGTCGTCCACGTAGAGCCACGCCTTTCATGCCAAAGATGAAGTCCATGTTCGAATATATGTTGCCGAAACATATTAAAGCAAATTGTTGAAAACAGCAATCTAGATTCAACAGCACGCGGACAGCAATCCCTTGTTTTTCTCTGCCTTCGCAACGCGAAAAGGGGAATGGTACACATCACATCGCGTGGCATGGAGCCACTCCCACATTTCAAACACAAGAGGTGGCATAGAGCCACCAGCCTTCTTTCCCCGGGTGGGAGGGTGGGGAACAAAAATTTTCGCCAGCTTGCTGCGAGCAAGAACCTTGACCCATTCAACATGCAATTCACATGTAAAAATTCATGCAACAAATCTCATGAGAGTGCATGCACGGGTCAGACGAAAATTCCCAGCAGAACAACATGTAGAACATGGACACAAAAATTCTCATCAAAGAATTTTTGAGTTCATCTGGCATAAAACGCTGTCACACAAGTGTGAAAGCTTGCTTATGCCAAAGATGAAGTCCATGTTCGAATATATGTTGCCGAAACATATTAAAGCAAATTGTTGAAAACAGCAATCTAGATTCAACAGCACGCGGACAGCAATCCCTTGTTTTTCTCTGCCTTCGCAACGCGAAAAGGGGAATGGTACACATCACATCGCGTGGCATGGAGCCACTCCCACATTTCAAACACAAGAGGTGGCATAGAGCCACCAGCCTTCTTTCCCCTTTTCACTCCATCCTTTCGAGGATTGTGCCAGTGAGGAAACAACGCGGTGTCTCCTCGACAAAAGGTTTGAAACACGACATATCATGCCAACGGCCTCTGGACGGGGGGGTCAGCTGGATTTGAGTGGCTGGGAACTCGATGGAACCAGGACATGCAAGGCCTCGCTTCATCTGCAACTTCAAAGGCCATAAGAAGTTGCCTCCAGGATGAGTCGGATGACGTCCCGGTCATGCATGCGCCCTGCACGCCTGAATGGTCGATAAAGTAGACAACCCTACGATTTGACAGGTCATTACTCCAAAGCACTCGAGCGAGGACCACGGCATACAGCTCGGTCTGCCCTATGATGTGTTTCCTTCCCTCTGCCCACACCTGCACAACTGAATCTGGCACTCGGCAGCCAAAGACCTTCATCGTCGGGCGGGAGCCCGGAACGATTAGCAAGCCCCCCACACTGCACTCGAACTTATCTCCCTTGGGTTCGCATGCACCATCGGTGAAGACAAGCACGGGCGAAAGATCGCCCGCTGTGGAAATGCTTCGGGGCGGTCCGGAGCGCATGCGGCGCAAGAGAAGAGCAAAGGCTTCAAGATGATGGGGCATTAAGGGCACACTCACAGCATTCGCAGCCTCAAGCTTGCGAAGGTCAGCCAGCGCCAGACGGCCGGATCTTCCCAAGAGCTGTGATTCGGCAAACTGGAGCCTGCCAAAAAGGGCAGGAAGCTCGGCCACCCTCACTCTCCCTTGATGCATGACCATCTCGAGTGACTCAGCTATGGCGCTGGCACGGTCTGGCTTATTTGCTACCCGGACAGCCTGATACCCTTGATCGGAAGTATCAAGGGTGACACCCAGCAGCTCGGTTTGCGTAGAAAAGCTACATTCCTTGTCCACCGAAGTCTCAAAACCCAAAAGAGTGAAGACTGCATGGGCACAGCCATCAGTGGCTTCTGCAAGACACTTAGGCGAAGTGCAAGGGTAGTCGTCGTAGTAGCAGGATGCAAGCACGTCGACCTCAAGGAGGATGCGCCTAAGCAGCAAAGAGACCCGGTTGAACTGCAGAACCGAAGCCGCAGACCCGAAAGGTAGGGTCCGGCATACAAAGGCTCTGGGCTCACGGGTCCCAGGTTCCCGCAGCATGATGACAGCCTTCCTTTGCTCTTCTGGGTGCAGCGGCAGCTGCTTGTAAGCAGACCTCAAGTCGTAGGTCTTCGTGAGGGGCCTGATGTGGTCACCCTGCTCCCACATGGCATGCACTTTCCCACTCAGGCAAGTGCCATCTGAAAGAGTCAAAGAAACATCTCCTCGGGATGAGGCGTAGCGAAAGATCGTTGAGCAGACCCACACAATCTCGTCGAGGGCCCTCAAGGCAACCTTCTCGAAAGCTCCAAATGTCGAGTTGACATTGTTCTCGCTGAGATCGTCGATAGGTCGCCACTTCTTTTGCCATACCGCGAATCTTCTGCAAGGGCACCATTTGTCACCGAAACGCTGCCTGACCTCCTCCAAGGAGAGAGGCCCGTGAAGCCATGCCTTCGAGTTCGGGTCGGCCTCGTCCAGAGTCAGCTCCCACAGGGGTTGCTCGAAGTCAGCGATGGCCTGCTTTCGAATCTTCTCCACCAAGGCAACTATCCATCGTGATGGAGAGGACCTTATTTTGTGTTCATGTGCAGCAAAAATAAATGTTCTTTTATTTTTGCGGTTTGCCCGAATCTTGCCCGATTTACGAGTTCACTACAACAATCCACGAGTACAGACCATGTTCCAAATTTTTAGACTTCATGTCTGAACATGACTCACGTTCTTTGACATTCCATGTGTTTGAAGCAGTGCGTTGCCTGCATGCAAGGTCTGAGTGCGTAAGGTGGTTTCGGAGTTCCCCTTGCCCGATCAGGCAGTGTCTGAACCTGCCCTGCTCTCACTTCCGCCGGGGGCCCGCATCTTGCGTCGCTTGACACTGGGGGGCGACACCAGCCGACGCGAGCTGCGCCCTCGAGTTGCCGAACCGAGCCAGTCCCTCCGTGCGCTGTGTTCTGGGGACCCTGCTGAGCAATATGCCATGGCCTGCCTGCAAAAGCCAGAGATCATGATCTCCGACCTTACCCCTCTTTTTGACATGCTCCACTCCGAACAAGCCGCGCGGGGATCCGGCTCTGACCGCGACTTCTCTTGGACGTCGGGTGCATACGCTCAAGGAGGGCTTGCAGGGGTCCGCAGACACACTAAGGAATTCCCGCTAACCAGCCGGCTTTTGTGCAGATTTGTTTCCGAACGTGCACCAGGACACCTTTTCTCCTGTGTACTCCTTGGTAGAGATTTGCAAGGGCCACCGCATGTTGACAAAAACAACCAAAAGGGTATTCCAAATTGCATCCTCAAACTAAGCGACTTTGAGGGAGGTGGCCTCTGGCTGCAGAATTCGTCTGGTGAGACGATGTGTCCCCATTCAAACTCACCACAGAACTGGGGTAATGTGATCGACTTTCAGAACGGACGAATCATTTTTGACCCACATGCACTCCACTGTGCCATGCCCTGGACGGGTTTGCATCGCGACATCCTTGTGGCGTTCCACCCCAGGAATGTGTCAAAGCTCTCGACTAGCCAGCTCGAGGAGCTAACAGATGTGGGTTTCCCCTTGGCTTCCGCCAGCCACATTGCAGCTGCCGAACGCCTGGACAGCGTGCCCCCTTCCTCACCGGCAGGGCCCGAGGAAGACGCCCCATCTAAGTTAGACCCTGGCCTTTCCCATAGGACAGTAGTAGGCATACCCTGGCAGCCTGACGAGTTCATCCAACGTGCAGCCTGTGCAGTGCACCCACGTCACATGCTGAGTGGCTTGCCAGAACCCTTGCTGTGCACCTTGAATGCTTTGGCTTCGAACACCCCAGAGTGGATTGGGCGCACTCGCACTGAGGAGATGCGCAAGTGGATCAGTCGTGCAAGGGACCTAGAGGGCCAAGAGGCCGAGCTGAAAGAGACGATGAAGCCAAACTGCCGTGCTATCCTCAAGAGCAAACGGCTTCTTGTCTTTGAAGAGATGCTTCAAGCTTCGGGACATGAAGACGTAGCAATCGCCAGGGAAATGCGGTCAGGGTTCCAGCTAGGAGGAGCCATACCTAGGAGCGAAGCTTTCCGAGTGAGACGCCATTCCGCTTCCGTGACAATGGCAGACCTGCACCACCATGCGTCATCTCTGCGTCAGAGTATTCTGGGCTCGACCAAGAGCTCTGGAGACGAAACTCTGGACCGTGAGACCTATGAAGCAACGGTCCAAGAGGTGGCAAGAGGCTGGTTGGAAGGTCCGCTTCCCCTAAGCAGCCTTAGCGAAACTTCCCTGGTCACACGCCGCTTTGGAGTCATGCAGAAGGGGCAAATACGTCCTATCGACAACTACCTGGAGAGTGGAGTCAACAGCACTGCCAGCTCGGTCGATACGATCATTGTGCACACCGCAGACTGCATCGCCGCGGGACTGGGCCACAGGATGAGCCAGGACAAATCCTGCCGTACGCACCAGCTGCAGGTCCGATCATGGGATCTGCACAAAGCATATAAAAACCTGCCCCTAGCAGATGAAGTACTTGATGACTCCTTCCTGTGCGTGTACAACCCGGCGACGCAGGCAGCTGAGCTCTTCAAGCAAAGGGTGTTGCCCTTTGGATCTCGGCACTCGGTCCACAGCTTTTGCAGGGTGTCCTTAGGGATATGGAGGATTGCAGTAACAACACTGCTGATGCACCTGAGCGTCTATTTCGATGACTTCGTCGGTGCGGAGATCGAACCCTTGTCAAAGATCTATGAGATGTGCTTGGACATGCTTTTCAAAGTCCTTGGCTGGGGAACATCGAAAAACAAGGAGCATCCATTTGGGACGCTTGCTAAAGTCTTGGGCCTCGAGATCAACCTTCGTGACGCAAAACTCGGGTGGGTCTACCTTTCTAATACTCCGGAGCGGCAAAAAGAGGTGTTCGACTTCGTGAGCGAAATTCTCGATCAAGGCTTCCTAAAGAAGAAGGATGGCGAGAAACTTCGTGGTCGTCTTCAGTTTGCCGAATGCCAAATCTCGGGAAGAGGTGCCGGGATGGCATACAAGAAACTTACCGGCTTCATCAGGGATGGTGCAGGCTACCTTGATGACGAAGCTCGAAGTACACTTCTGACTTTGCGTGACAGAATCCTTCATGCTCCAAGCAGGTGTGTTTCACAGAACCTCTGCAACACGATGCATTTATACGTGGATGCCAGCTGTGAGAAGCGGAAGGTGGGGCTTGGTGGCGTGCTTGTCAACGAGACTGGAACTAAAATTGGGTATTTCAGCGAATGGGCTAGTGATGGCGTGGTGGCTCGAATGAACCCAGCCAGTGGAAATCCAATCTTTGAGTTTGAATGTCTCGCGATTCTTATGGGCCTCCGGACCTGGGCACCACTGATAAAGAACTGCAATCTGGTGATCTTCACAGACAACGATGCGGCTCTTGCGTGCATGATTCGTGGAATGTCGGACAATGACTATGGCGGGAAGATCGTAACCTGCGTCCATGAACTCAGTGACGAGATGGTGTGCAACGCGTGGTACGAGCGTGTCAACACCACTTCGAACATAGCAGATGGCCCATCACGAGGCGCCAGAGACGAATCGTGGGGACCAAGATTTGAGATAGACGTGGATGCCATAGTAGACACTGCCTTGAGCGCTTGGGGGTGAATCGAAGGCAGTGCAACTCTTGCACAGCAATCGTGGATTGCAGCATCCTCGGGGATGTAGTCTTGTATACCCAAGGGTATACATCTTCGCCTTCACTCTTTTGCACAAATCTCCCCAGCGTTCGCCTAGCGGCTGAAAACGAAAGAGC
The DNA here is from genome assembly GCA_905221605.1 of Symbiodinium natans. Taxonomy (NCBI): domain Eukaryota; class Dinophyceae; order Suessiales; family Symbiodiniaceae; genus Symbiodinium; species Symbiodinium natans. The sequence goes on from CAJNDS010002361.1 coordinate 31,833, forward strand.
GGTGTTACTTCCATTCGACATGCAAGATGTGTGCTGACATGCTCTCACTAAGATGCATCGAGCAAACCCTTGACACATAACACGAAATAAGGCAACTATCCATCGTGATGGAGAGGACCTTATTTTGTGTTCATGTGCAGCAAAAATAAATGTTCTTTTATTTTTGCGGTTTGCCCGAATCTTGCCCGATTTACGAGTTCACTACAACAATCCACGAGTACAGACCATGTTCCAAATTTTTAGACTTCATGTCTGAACATGACTCACGTTCTTTGACATTCCATGTGTTTGAAGCAGTGCGTTGCCTGCATGCAAGGTCTGAGTGGCTCAGACACAGAGTTTCATTTTTGAATCCCCACCCACCCGCCCGGGGGTGAATCGAAGGCAGTGCAACTCTTGCACAGCAATCGTGGATTGCAGCATCCTCGGGGATGTAGTCTTGTATACCCAAGGGTATACATCTTCGCCTTCACTCTTTTGCACAAATCTCCCCAGCGTTCGCCTAGCGGCTGAAAACGAAAGAGCGGTGTTACTTCCATTCGACATGCAAGATGTGTGCTGACATGCTCTCACTAAGATGCATCGAGCAAACCCTTGACACATAACACGAAATAAGGAATTCTGGAGAGCGGGCGCTCGGGTCCAGAACTCCTGCTCATCAAGCTCTGCAGGGCGCACGCCAGGCTCAAAGACTCCTGTCGCAGGAAGATAGCCGGTTATGCGAAAACCATCCGCAAGGTCCCGATAGATGGCCTCATCCGGCCAACCCAAAGACCGTCCAATTTTCTCGAGTAGGGCCAGCCTCTTTCCTCTGAGGACGGCTGCGACATCCTTGTGCATCGAGGCAAAAAGTTTTGCATTTTCCGACTCAAGCTCTTTAGCCCAAGCTCGCCATTGCCGAAGCTTGAGCAACCTAGAACGGAGGACTGCTACAGGCCCACCCGTCAAAGTCTTAAAGAGTACACGCAGAAGGTCATCAGGCACGGCCCGAGCCAGGTCAAAAGGATGCTGCAGGGAAAGAGCATGATGCACATACTGCAACGGCTCACGGTACACACCAAAGGTAACGTACGACGGCCCTGGGAAGTCAGGAAGAGCGACTCCCCCCCTTTCAAGTGACTGTCGCAGGAAACGGCTGCCGGCCGGCACACCCAGCCAAGGATCTGACAGGCAACGCTTAGCATTGAGCGGCGGCGGCATCTCAGAAAAGACAGTGACAGTGTAGCTGTACTCGGGTATGAGCGGCGGAAAGCGGCGCCCGCGTGGCTGCACGTGGTTGGCTGCACGCGCGGAAGCATGGGCAGAAAGGGCATCGGGATCAGGGCCCAACCCAGACGCTGAAGCTGAGGCCGCAACCGCCGCCACGAACCGCTGGCAGAAAAGGAGCGGGTAGGCCGCCTCACGGGCGGTGGCAAACTCGCCGTTTTGGACTTGCCAGGGCTGATGCTCCGCACAACCTGGGCATGGCCCACTAAGGACCCCCAAACCTGGCACGTTGGTGAGAAGGCCCGTAGCCTTGCGCCTGTTGGAGCCATGCCTGCAAAGGTCAAAAGCAACGAAAGTGCAGCGCTGCATCAAAGAGGCAAAAGGCGGCAACATCCAAAGCCATGAATGCAGAGGGTTCTCCACTGAGACGCCGATCTGAGGAAAAGAAGCCAGAATAAATTCGAAGAAAGCAGCAGCGCCCTCGTAGATTGCATTGGCACTTTGGACACGAGCGTGGTCAGTAGGTGAGAGCCCTGGAAGACCCCAGACATGATGGAGGTCGCGCAGAGGGGGGGGCCCAGGTGACAAGTCGCGGGCGCGGCTGCATGTGCCGCACGGCACGGCAATATGCACATGAGCCACGGCTTGGGATGACAAGACGCCACGAAGGAACTCCCAGGAGGAGGGGCTGCGGAGATCCAGCTGCAGAACATGCACATGCGGCTTAAAGCGATTGCCATGATGGTCAACAGCCAACATCCGAAAACCAGCCTCCGCGGCCTGCTGTGACAGCAGGGCAGTACCGGCGCAAAGCTCGATGAACAAAGGCGGCGTGCCGACTGGAGTTGGGGAGACTAGGGGACCCGGCAAACCAGAGGGAGGCGACCTAGTCCTAGAACCCGAACCGGCCACAACAGCGGAAGTGGGAGCAGGAGAGCGCGAGCGTCGCGCATTCTCAGGTGCATCAGCGGTCTGGGGGAGCGGAGGGAGGGGGAAACCCAAGGCAACGAGTTTGGCACGATCGTCAGGCAGGAGCCGGTGGCAGGAGGCAGGAGTGAAACCCACCAAGACAAGCCTGCGCCCCGTCCAGGGCAGGACTTTATGCCACAGGCGATAGGCGTCGAAGGTAACGGCACCATGCTCCCAGGACAAAGGGCCACCTTGGACGGTGTGGCCAGCACAAGGGAGGCTTTCACTACCACAACCCTCGACCCAAAGCAGACCACCTTGGAAGACGGTCAAAGGCGCAACGGTGTTAGGCACAGGATGGTTACGCACATCCTTATGGAATGGAGCGTCGTCAGCATCCAGGAGAACAATGGCTGAGAAAATGGAATCTGGGCACAGCAGGCGCAGCCAGGCAGTCAAGGCAAAAACACAGAAAGGGAAAACCAGGGTATTCTTACGAAACCCAACCAGTGCACCCTGACCATAAGCCCCGGCAGCGAAAGCACGACCAGTCTCGGCCCGCGGCGAAGGCTCGAAGGGGAGCAAGTCCACCATCTCGACGATTTTTGAGCGGACCAGGGTGCGCTCTTGAAGCATGGAAAAAGCCAAAATCTCTGCAGGATGCACCGGTGCGGGGTATGCGTGCATCAAGGCCTCGAAACCAGACAAAATGCAATCTGTACATGACAAGGTCTCAGGCAAATTGAGGGCAGTCGGGGAGTGGCGGGACATGGAATCAGCGCCGGCATCGCAAACGCTGTCGGGAGTCTTTGCAGGAACAGGGGGCTCCCGTACAGGATCAGGCGACACAGGCTGCCCCGCCCCGGACTGTCAGGCCTCGGCACCCATGGCCGCCGGCTTGTTGGGGCAGTCCAGGGCAGACTGACAGCGCAGATATGAAGGCCTTTCCGGCAACGGCCTCGGGTGACCGTTTCACGGCACTTCTTGAGGTTATAATCGAAACATATGGGCTCGTTGTTATTGGTGCAGGAACGGCAGCCCTGGAGCCCGAAGGGCATTCGAACGCCCTTGCCAGCGCCCTTGCGACCTCCCTTCTGGCTTCTCCCACGACCTCGGCCTCTTGGGTAAGGGCCGCCACGATCAGCACTCTCGTTGGGGGGAGACGGCCCACTCTGGGCCTTGGGAAGGGGCTGCAACAGGTGAAGGACTTCCGAAGCTTGGGTGCACTCAACAAAGATCAGGTCAAGCGGCCGCTTGCCTGTGGCATTCAGTTGGATACCGGTCCTTGTTCGGTCCGCAAGGAGCATGAAAAGGCGGCGATCAGCAGCCTGCAGCTGCTGGAAAGTGGGTTGCAAGTGGCCCGCGAGCACAGGGTCCAAACGGGCACTTTGCAGGCGCTCGCTCCAGCGCGCATGCAGGTTATAGTCGAGGAGGTTTGCCATCTCAAAGGCCACCGCTCTGCGAGTCATGGCAAGAAGGAGTAGAAGCTCAGTCGAAGTATCGGCTATTGCCGGGGAGGACTTTTCGGTCCGCAACATGCCGGCCGCATCAACAGAAAGGACTTTCTCCCGCTTGGCGCTCAGCGTCTGCTCCTGCTCCTTACTCGTCAGGCGGTCCCACTCCACATAAAGAAGCTTGTTGTTCTCATACATTGAAACACACAGATCAAGCAATGAATCAGACGGTTCAGTGCGGTTTCTAATGTCAAGACCTGGAAGTCGCTTCACAATGGCGGAATGCCTCTCAGCCCTTTCCGGGACCGAGAGCTTTCGAGGTGCACTCTCCTCCGTTTGGCTCACCAAACCTTTCATCTCATGAGTCGTAACTGAGAAAGACTCGTGAAAGAGCCGTCGGAAAGAGGCCTTTTGCCCCAAGGTCGGCTCTTTTCCCAACGCAGTTGACAGGGCTAAGATGAGACTGCCATCGTCACCAGCGCCTGGGGTATAGGCACTGCAGAAAGCGACCTTCGCCAAGGTTGTGAGGCCGGCAGCGACAAGACTCTCCGTCTCGGCTTCATCAAGTCCACATGCTGCGCATCGGGCTCGGAACACTGGAGTGGATTCCGAATAGGCCGCCATGGTGCACACAACCGCACCTTCTTGAACCTTAAACGGCTCCACCTCAAGGCAGCAGTAAGCTTTCCCAGACATGTCTGCGGAACAGCAACGAGAACTGCACTCCAAGCCTCAAGAGGGCAGCTGAGAGCTGCACACTCACCTCTGAGCCCGCGTAGAGGTCGCGCACGTTTTCAGCTAAGAGCTGTCGCCCACTAAGAGTGAGCGTCACATTGCACACAGCAAAAAGATATGAAACTGTCGCTGGCATAACAGCATTAAAAGTAAGAGAAGAGAACTCATCATGGCATAACAGGCGGTGCATGTACCAGCTGAGAGCTGGGCGTTAAGCAAGTGCATGTCAGCTCAGAGCTGGCATAAATCCATGTAAGCAAGTAGCGCCACCAAGAGTGGGCTTTCAGGGGCATGGAGCACGTGCATGTCAGCTTAGAGCTGCCAAACCACCACTAAGAGTGGCGGTAAACCAACATATAGCACGATCGAGTGCATGTCAGCTCCGAGCTGGGCGTAAAGCACGTGCACAGCGGCTTAGAGCCTCCAGATTGCACCACTAAGAGTGGGCTTTCAAGGACATTGAGCACGTGCATGTCAGCTTAGAGCTGCCACTCCACCGCGAAGAATGGCAGAGAATGGACATAAAACACGTGCATGTCAGCTCAGAGCTGGCTTCGCCCCCCCCCACTAAGAGTGGGTTATAAAACTGATGCAATAAGCCCACAGGTCGAACTTCATTTGTACGACGCGCCGCGATCCATTCACATCTCTCTAGGCACAGCCGCTAGCGCACAAAACGTCTGAAACACTGTTTACACCTGGGGTGAAGCACTACAGGCCTTCCCTCGCAACTCTCATACGTTGCGTTGATCGGCCTTCCACAAATCAAAATTTCGCCGCCCTCCTCAGCGGCGACGTGGATGACCCTCGACACCAAGTTGCGTACATAAACCCCACTCACAGGCAGCAGCGACTCGTCGACTCTCCCGGTCCAGCGTCCCACGAGCTGGTTGGCACAATCTTCATCTAACCTGCGATCAGGGGTCTCGTCATCCTCGCTGCCCTCCGAAGACGACACAGCTCCGTCCTCGCCACAGTCATCTTCATCCTCGGGAAAAGGCTGTTCTTCGCCATCAGCCACCCTGAACTTGCGACCTCTCGGGGCATCAGGATCAAAATCGCCCTTCCGGACCCACAGGAGCATCCTCGACATCTCCCGGAGAGGTTGAGCCTGCGCGTCGGCCTCATACAGGATCTCGGTTCCTACACCTGCAGCTCTGGACACATGATAGCCCAAAATGCAACGGATATCTCTCGCAAGCCCAAACTGCGACGACCAAGCAAGAAGTGTGCGTTTGCAGGAATGCGTCCCATAACTGCCGTAGGAATCGCTGCCAAAATCGAGCAATGACTTCAGCCACACATTCGCCATATCACACGGCAAAGGCACCTTAGCCCAAGTCCCGTCTGACCTGGCCAGCGGAAGAAGCGGGCACTCTTGATCTGGGCCTAGACCTTCGGACTCCAAAAGCTCAAACCAAGTCACTCCCCATGGACGTTCGTCATCAAGCAACACAACAGGAGCAGCCATGGGCAGCATGCGAGTCTTGCGCTCAAGTGAGGTCGAACTCTTTGTGCGCGACGCAACAGCAGTGATGTACTTTGCCCCGCGCGGGAGCCTGAGCTCGGTCACCCTCTGGGCGTCCGAGAAGCGGCCCCTGCTGCCTATCATAAAGAGGAAGAAACCTGCAGCCACTCTGTCCGCCGTCGAGCGGCGTAACTGACCTGAAAGTATCGCCTCCAGCTTCCTGACTTGTGCACATGTGAAGGGGAGTCTTTGCTTCAATGGCCTCTTGAGTTGATAGGTCCTCGCAGAAAGGCCCGTGATTCGATGCGAACAAAGGACCTCATCGGCCGAAGGCATCCCCAGAACGAACTTCGCAAATGCGACGGAGGAAAGGAAACTGCGAAATGCGGTTGGAGCAGCCGTGGCGCGGTTTGTGTCCATGTACAGGTAAACGGCTGCCTCGACCAAAGGGAACGGTAGCATATTCCTTCCCCGCGTCCAAACCACAAACCGCAAGAGGTGTGAGGCCCTATTATTCACAGTGGCTGTCGCCTTTGCTGAAAGGGCATCTGCGACGCTATCGGAAAGCGTGCCAACACAGTGACCTGCGACCTTGCCTTGATACCAGTTGCGAGCGACACCAAAAGACATGGGATCACACGCAACAACGGAAATCCACTTGCTCACTGCAAGATGCCGCTCCTCGTTCTGCAATTGCAGCCAAGTTTTAGTTTCCAGCTTAGTCTTTACAAATTTGTAAGGGACATTCTGAACAAAACACGGCCGTTTAAGCTTCTGCCGAACCGGGGGAGTTTCGGCTGGCACGCTTGATGGAGTGGGACTCGCAAAAGTCGGCAACACTGTCGCCAAGGGCTTCAAGGGCTTGGGCGTGGGATCATAGGCCAAAAGACCCACATCCCAGGGCATTTTCCACAGCGAACGACCCGAAGCCGTGCAGGACAGGACATGCAAAGCTTGCCGGGTGTCCTGGCTCAAGCTCTCGTGACCTGACAAGGCATGAGACGGGGCAGGAACAGGCTGATCGTCACTCCCCACTTCACTATCATCAGAAACCGGCATCACAGGCGCACAGGCAGGGCGTGCAAAAGGCCGCGCAACAGGAAGCTCAAGTGTTGAACCAAGGCCTGCAGAAACTGGCTGATAGCAGCAAGGCGGGTGGAGCCCTGTTCAAGCTGATCAGCGTTATCCTGCACACGGGACTGCAAGGCGACCACGCGATCCTCAAGGCTGACCAAACGGTGTTGAACACTGCGCAGATGACGCCCGAGCAGGGCCACGTCACGGCTCAAGGATGCAAGGCGAACCTCAACAGGCACAGCCTGGGCAGCTGCGGCAGGAGGCTCAGAGGCCTCGAGATCCATCTGCCGGCCCTGCGGGCCGGCGTGCACGAGCCCTAGCGGCAAACTCGGTTTACTGGGGGACTGGGACCTCTAGCACAGCACTAGTACGGCCCCGAACCCGAACAAAAATTTTCGCCAGCTTGCTGCGAGCAAGAACCTTGACCCATTCAACATGCAATTCACATGTAAAAATTCATGCAACAAATCTCATGAGAGTGCATGCACGGGTCAGACGAAAATTCCCAGCAGAACAACATGTAGAACATGGACACAAAAATTCTCATCAAAGAATTTTTGAGTTCATCTGGCATAAAACGCTGTCACACAAGTGTGAAAGCTTGCATGCGGCTCGGAGGCCATGAGGCGGTGCAGTAGTCTGAGGAGCAAGGCTCCTACGCGCTGCCACCAGTAGGCCGAAAAGCGTGCTCCAAAATGGCAAACCACGTAGGCGTATAGGCGGCCGGAGTTTCTGAAAAGCAGAAGGCCTTGGTCTGATTGGCGTACCTTGACGCGCTTGTGGGCGGCTTTGAAATCGAGCGCTGCGCCCTGCGAGGCATTTGGGGGGTCCAGGGGCTTGAAGGTAGTGCGAACATCGGCAGATGTAGGCAGGCAAACCCGCTCGGGCAAGGTGCAGCGCGGATTCACATTGCACACTGAGCTATCGAGGACCATCCGTGGATCTTTGCCTTCGGCCTGGACCACGTTAAGCTTGCCTATGGCGATGCCTTTGGGCCACTGGGCGCGGGCCTCTTGTTCGCCCCCGGGGATTTCGATGACCCAACCCTGGGCCATTTCTTCCTCGATGAGGCGTTGAAGGAGTTCGGGCTGGGCCTCGGCGTTCTTCCAATTGCTGTCGAACTCCTTGAGGCAAGTGTCCAGTGGGTGCCGGGCGTGTTGGGCTTCGACCGCAGGCCACTGGTGGCTGCTGGCAATGGGCTCGAAGACGCCAGTGGGCACCCCTTGGGCTAGGATGTCTGGTAGGCCCTTATCTATATCTTGCGTAAGGCAGGCTAGGCGTGAGAGGAGCTTGAGGCGGAAAGGTTGGCCGTCTTCCACCGCGGCGGCGGATTGTTGTGGAAGATTTAGGCTGGCTGCTGCCATTTCCAGCAGCGACTGTTGCTCTTCTTCCGACAGGGGGTGCTCCGGCTTGCTTTGGGCAATGTGTGCAGCTATGCACTTGTAGCGGTCGGCCTGCAGGCACCAAGTTTGCATTTGGTCGATGAGCGATGAAAGGCTGGCATGAGGTTGGGCAGGTTTTGCGCAGTCGGCTGTGCTTTGGAGGCCGGCGCCGTCGCATGCGGGCGCACGCGGTCCAGGGCCCGCCATGTGCTCGGGCGTTGTCGGCTCTGTGGGCAAGGGCATGGCAGGCAAGGGAGGCGAGGTCGGCCACAGGTGTCGGAAGGCTGTAAGAATGTTGCAGGCTAGCTCGGCCGGGTATTCGGCGGTGCTGGAGCTGATGTAGCTGCCCGATTTGTCTCTCTTGTTGCGCAGAGAGGGGTGCTTGAAGGCATGGGTGCAGTCTGCACCCCTCTGATGTGAGGGCTGTTGGACGCGAATGCCCAGGATTTGGACCAAGTCACTCCATAAGCGCAGGCAGCGACGGAGGCGACGTGGGCCGCGGAGGCATGCAGCAGCTGTTGACATGAGGGCTCCATCCAGGCCATGCTTGAGGGGGGGTTTTCCAGGACCCAAGTGCCCCCCGAGGCTGCCACCGCTCGGCAGAGCTGGTGGCATCTTTCGTGTATGCGGCGGCTCTCCGCGGCGCGGCGGGCGAGCGTGGCTATCCGAAGGCAGACCGTTGAGGTGTTCGGGTGTGCGGCATGGCGGAGGCCCTCCAGGTGCGAGTTTGAGAATGGAGTAGTCGCGGCAGGGCGGGGCCGCCACCAGGAGGGCTATGCGCCCAGACCAGGCTAGGCGAAGTAGGCGTGTGAAGAAAGAATCCGAGAGTATGTCGTGGGCCTCGTTGATGGCGATATCTATGGGCTCCCAGTGCGGTATGCCCTGTTTTGAGGCTGCGACTGCAACTGGAGAGTGCCTACCCGCGAAGAGGTCCAGGAGCACGCGTGCAGGGGCTTCTGGGTTAGGCGGCGCTGCGGGCTGTGCGGTCGGTTCCGAAAACCGTGAGGGGCCTCTGGGAGGCTAGGCTAGGCTGTGGCGGGTCGGGGCCCGGGTTCGGCTGGGGGCCAAGGCATTGCTGCACAGGCGCCGGTCGCGCTTTGTCCGGGCCTGAGTCACCAGCTTGGCTGTGGCCTGGTGTCAGGTGCAGAGAAAGCAGTGGCGGGTTTTCCCTGTGGTGCACGTGGCAGGGCCGGGGGGCTGTAGCGGCGGTCGTTGCCCAGGCAGGCGTGCCCGTCCGGAACTGTCCCTGGGCGGACAGGATCCGGACTGTTTCAGGTGCGGGCATTGCCGTGTTCGGCGGCGGGGTGCTTTTGGGCGCATCCGCGCACTGCGCATATGTGGGCGAACTTGCATTCCGGCAGCTTGCACTGGCCGGTTTGGTAGCGGCGACAAATGGGCTGCCCTTTGTGCACGCCGACCCAGTTGGCCGGAAGATTCGTGATCTTGCCTTGGCCTTTGCCGCGGCCTTTCTTTGGCGGGCGCTCGTCGGAGCGGTCAGGCCTGGGCCCCTGGGGGCGGCACTTGAAGGGCTTTGCGTTTGGCAGGGCTGTTGTCGCCGCGGCCCGGGCCTTTAGGCGAGCCTTTGTCCGCGGCGGCCCTGGGCCGAAGCTGGAGTAGGCTGGAGACATCGTTGCGGATGGCCGTGAGCTCGTGCAGGGCGTCGTCCAGGGACCAGGACTGGGCCACTAGGTCGGAGTCGGAGATGGCTGCCCAGATTTTTCGGTCGGCGGCGATAAGTTCGCCAGTGGTGGGCGTTCTTAGGCCGAGCTGGGCGTCAGGCTGTTGTAGGCACAATTCTCGGACTTTCTTGTCCAGGGCCTTGAGATTCTGAAGGTGCGCCGCCCCGCAGAGGGCCCATGCGTTGCGAAAAACGGTCTGGATGCGCTCCAACTCCAACCAGGCGGCTGCGAGGCGCATGTGCTCCACGGGCACCTCGGGCGTCTCATCGAAGAAGGCAGGGGCTTCTGTGCGGATGGGCTTGGCAGTTTTGGCCTATCCAGCGGAGCTTTTCCCCCTGCTTCAGGCTGTGGTGCACAAGGCTGAGGAGGCGTATGCTGGGCATGGAGTCCTGGTCGAGGAGCTCCCCAGGATAATTGGCCTTGAATTTGTCTGTCATATCTTGCACTGCTTCTTGCGTGAGGCGTGGGGGCAGGTGCTCCATCCATTGGGAGGGCTGGGAGGGCAGAGTGGAGGCTGGGGTTTGCGCGCCAGCGGGCAGGGCCGAGGCGGCTTCAGGCGTCTGGGTCTTTTTGTGGCATTGGTCCAAGGCTTTGCGTAGGCGGGCTATCTCGACGGACGAGTCAAGGTCCCCCGTCGTGAGGCTTTGGGTGGCTTCGGGCAGTGAGTTTATGAAGGCGGATAGGCGGTCGACACTGGGGAAGGCCCAGGCAAAATCGGAGATGCTTTGGTAGCCCTGATCTGACAGGGCTGTGCACAGAAGGTCGTGCACACGGCACTCCTTGAGGAGTTCGTGAAAGGCCGTTGGGCAATCCATGGCTCGGCGAGAGGAGTGAGGAGGGGAGCGAGATCACGTTGAGGTTGGAGATGGCTGCGGCGGGTACCTGACAGGCAGGGGGGGTGCAGATCAGGCGGGGTCGGGACGGGGGTTGAGACTGTACGCAAGCACAACCGGCACCGATAGCGGTCTAGCAGGCGCTGTTGTTTAGCTGCGCTCAGAAGGCCAACTTTGAGGCTGTGGATTGTGAAGGCCTGGGCTTCTTCCTGGCAGGCGGTATTTGGGGCTTTAGGGCTGCTAAGCTGCATGCAGGCCCGTAAGGCAGGCAAGGCTTGAGAATAAGACATGGGCGACTTGAAGGCGAAGTCCGTCGTCGCCTTGGAGGCCCAGTCAGGCAAAATGGGCAGTAGGAAGTCTGGCTCGACGTCCGATCGCCAGAAGGCCTCTGTTGCGAGCCAGCATCTGTGCAGGCACAGGAGGTAGTTTAGGCACCAAGAACTGGCGGCGCAGCGGCCTGACAGGCCTGTCAGGGTCACAGCGAAAGGCTGACCTGTGCGGGATGTTTTTGTGGACCAGCATATCCCTCGGAGGGATTGGGCGGTAAGGCTAAGGCTGGATAGGCGGATCCTTTGCAGGTCCCCAAACCGCAGGCAGGCGTGATAGGCCAGCAGGAAGGCGCGCATATTCTTGTATACTTGAAAATTGTTGTGTTTTTGTGTATTGTTATATTATGCAAAAAAGTGCTCGCATCATGGGATTGAACTCGAACTCGATTCCGCAGCGGTCTGGTCTGACCTACTAGCTAGCTGTAGCTCATGACATATGTCACGGCCGCTCTGTGGCGGCGGTTAACAGCTTCGGGTATGGACACGCAAGGCAACTGCACAGGAACCGAAGTTCAACAAACTGTGCAGTACAGGGTCTCCAGCGCTCACAGTCGCTCAACCTAGCGTTCTCGCACTTACTAACTAGGGAGTGGACTGTGACAGCTCAGCTGAACAGTGAATGAATTGTCAAATCGAAGAAATGAAAAACACATCACGCCACTCTCAGCTCAACGATGATCCAAACTCATAGGGCAGACAGTTGAGGACCTCCATGGAGAGTCTGGTACTACAGTGACTCGTCGCATCGCGCAAGTTGCCTCATTGGCCGAAAACTCGCCATGGGCCGACCCACGAAATCCCAGAAGGGCTAGGTGGGAAACAGGAACGAACTGTCCACAACGAATGTCGTCACATATCCTTCCAGCTGTTGCAACCGAAAGTGAAAGCACCATGAGGTGGGCCATCAGAGCTGTCCCAGACGTCGCCTCAGCAAAAACGAATTCATCTGCATAGAGACAAACTGTAGCAGCACAATGTAGGGGCCGAAGACGGCGCCCTGTCCATAGGCCTGGTTGCCGTAAAGCCTGACAACCGCAAGTGGCCATACATTCATCCCAAAATGCCTGATTGCCGCAAAGCCTGGCAACCGTAAGTGGCAATGAATAGTCATACAACATGAAGAACCAAAGCAAATACGAAATAAATAAACCAAGCACTGAGCATAGGCGCGAGCTCGCTGGCAGTGAAAACACTGTACCTTGCAGTCCGCCCCGAAGCGTAGGTGCGTACATAATGCCTGGCCAGTATCTTCGCCCACACATGAAGCCCAGGTGATCACGAACCTGATTGGCTCCCGCTGCAGCACTGGAATCTGCAGCAACCCTCACTTCTACCAGCAATACTTTTGGCCTGTCTTCAGTGGCCCATCCAATGCTGGTTGCCGGACTTGGGACCGGCACGGCTCGTAAAATAAAGAAGAGCGGACCTGCAGTGAGGATGCTTGAAGGTGTCACTCGTGTATCTCCCAACCGTGGGGCTAACTGCGTTTGCGCAACCAGCTCATCAAGTGGCAAAGGCGTCTCCAAAAACATCCAGTAGCAGAATGCCATGCAAATACCATACCAGATCCATGAAGGCCAGTGAGTGCACCGAGGACAACCTGAATGCACGGGTCTCTGACATATCGCCATCGTCATTGCATCTGTGAATGGGTGCCGAAGTGCGGCTTCCCAGGCTCAGTATTGAGACACCATGTGCAAAAGCAAGAACTACAGCGTCCGGAGGGGGTCCAGTTGAACAGAGAACCTGTTTGGCCTCGAACCCGGTTGACCCCTACCAAAAGAAACATGTGACCCGAGCCGAGAAGCTTGCATCATGGGATTGGAAGGATTCATGTGCTTTGAAGCAAGCTTGCCCGGACTAAGAAAACAGCGGGGGGGTTGGGGGGGGCGCAGCCCCCCCCATTTGCAAACACAACCCTCGCATCATTGGTTTGGAAAGGACATTCATATGCTTTGAAGCAAGCTTGCCCGGCTTTAAAAAACAGCGGGGGGTTTGAGGGGGGGCAGACCCCCCTCCCCCATTTGCAAACACAATGCTCGCATCATGGGTTTGGAAGGGATTCATACGCGTTGAACATGCTTGCCCGGCGCCAAACAAACAATAAATATGTATTGTGTATTATGAATTGTATATAAAATAGCATTAAATATATACATAGACGCTTTCTTATTACGATTTCTTATAGTTTTTATGATACGAAGGTATACTATAAGATATTGTGTTCTATGATACTCTATTCCACTATATAATATTATTGTACTTTGTTTTAATATATACACACATATATATATATTATAACATATGATGTTATGTTATGTTTTCCTACAGAACTGAATATACCATAATGACCAAAAAATAATAAATACAAAGGAAACTCTGACCACGGGACCGTCAAACCACGGGACCAGAGGACCGGAGGACCAGAGGACCTCAGGAGCACAGCACCAAGCAACCAGAAGGCCAGAATACGCATGCTTTGAAGCAAGCTGGCACGACTTCTTCCTTGCTTTCTTTCTTTTGTTATTTCGGGCCTTTTTCTTTCTTTCTTGATTCCTTCCTTCCTTTTCCTTTCCTTTCCTTTCCTTTCCTTGCCTTGCCTTGCCTTTCCTTTCCTTGCCTTGCCTTTCCTTTCCTTTCCTTTCCTTTTTCCTTTCCTTTCCTTCCTTCCCTGCTTCCTTGCTTCCTTGCTTCCTTGCTTCCTTGCTTGCTTGCTTCCTTGCTTCCTTGCTTCCTTGCTTCCTTGCTTCCTTCCTTCCTTCCTTCCTTCCTGTCCTTCCGTCCTTCCGCCCTTCCTTCCCTCCCTCCCTCCTTTTCTCCCTCCCTCCATCCCATTTTCTCTTTCTCCGTCGGAAGAACACCATAAATTATTTTTTGATCCTAAATAAATGTTTTCTTGATCCTAAACAAATTGTTCAGACAACGCCCACTGCAAGACCTAACCCTAGTTGGGGAGAGAGCGGGTAGTGCGAGCCCTCTAGATCCCAAAGACCCTACGGGAGGGGGACTAGGGGCAACAACGTCCTACCCTGCACACGCCGGCCTTTTTCACGGGTGCTGCTCTGGGCGAGTTTGGCAATCAGGCCGGGGGGCCCCTCAGGCGAGAGGCACCGGTCCTGATATGCGGCACACCCCCGCGGGCTACTCCTCTTTGGGAGGCAGTAGTGCGGCTGTGTGTTGGGCTACTCCACTTTGGGAGGCAAAAGGCTCTTGGCTATTGTGGAGAGTGCATAGAGTTTGGCGTTGAGTGAGCAGGGCAAGGGCGGGCGGGCGAAAAAATGCTCACACACTATGCACGGCCCCAACTCGGGTTAGGTCAGGGCCAGCTGAGCCAGGAGTCAGCTGGGCATGGGCATACATGGGTGGTCATGATTCGTGCGTGTCAAAACACCTGGGAACAAAAAACCCCAGTGCTTTTTTTGATCCGCATCCCTGCGGCACCCAGGGGCTCTGCATTTGTGCACAGTCTGAGAGCGTCAGGCACATCGGATGATGGATCAGCCATGCAGTTACCAGTGTCAGCAGCCTCAATGGCATGGATGCGATCACTTCTAAAGAAAAATTTGGGGTCCCTCTGCTGGGACCAGTCTGAGCCGGAGTGCTTACTACTACTACTACTGCTACTGCTACTACTACTACTACTACTACTACTACTACTACTACTACTACTACTACTACTACTACTACTACTACTACTACTACTACTACTACTACTACTACTACTACTACTACTACTACTACTACTACTACTACTACTACTACTACTACTACTACTACTACTACTACTACTACTACTACTACTAACTACTACTACTACTGCTACTACTACTACTACTACTACTACTACTACTACTACTACTACTACTACTACTACTACTACTACTACTACTACTACTACTACTACTACTGCTGCTTCTACTACTGCTACTACTCCTACTACTACTACTACTACTACTACTACTCCTACTACGACTATTACTGCTACTACTACTACTACTACTACTACCACTACTACTTCTACTACTACTACCACTACTACTACTACTACTACTACTACTACTACTACTACTACTACTACTACTACTACTACTACTACTACTACTACTACTACTACAAATAATCAGATTCCACTTCCTTAGCCATCAACTGACTAAGCCGGATTGACTTTGGCAGATGACCAATTGCTCTCGCAAAGCAAAGCTCAGCGTGGAATCCGACTTCCGTGTCGCAAAAACGTTGCTTGTGGGAATGTTCTCAAATGCAGTGGAACTCCCTCAATCAAGCAAGGAAAAAAGCCAAGTATCCTTGTCCAGAATCAGCAAACTTAATGCTTGCAATGAGCAATTCGGTTGCCCATCGTCGACCTGCCAAGTTCACCTTGGCGATGTTCCTGTTCCTACGGGCCTAGAGCTGAATCTGCTTGAAGTTCGGCAATTTTCTTGTAAGTGAACAAGAAGAAAATTCTTTTTTGGTACAACACCATGGGTCAGACGTAGCTGTAGGTGTCCGCACATGCACAGGCTCAAGATGCACAGGCTCTCCCGGGTCAGGCATGCTTGCAGGTGCCAGCAAACGCATAGAACCAAGGTGCACAGGTCCTTCAAGTCAGACGTACTTGCAGGTGCTCGCGCATGCTCAGACTGCACAGGCCCGGTCAGACGTGCTTGCACTTAAGGCCCTGCGCCAGGTGGACAAGGCCGGGCAGTTGTGAAGACTTCAAAGCTGATACTTGCCGCTCGGTTGGTTACAGACCGTCCAAGCAATCCGGAGTCTTCCAATTGTCCACATGGGCCCCTTGAATGCTAAGAGATTTTTTGCTTGCGTGCGTGTTATGCTTAAGCACTGTGGGCTTGTGCCAGCGGTGTGCAACCCGTCTCGTCCCATGCGTGCGCTAGTTCTAGCTCCCAGTCTACGTCAGCAGGGTAGTTGTAGAGACCTCAAACTTTCACACTTGCCACTCGGTTGGTGCAGACCGTCCAAGCAATCAGGGGATCTCTCAATTGCTTTGCTTTCAGGAAATTCCGCAAAACCCCAGTTGCAGCGCAGGCCATAAGTGCCTTGTCGCCAGGTGCGATGCGTGCCGCGTTTTAAGATCTGGCTTCCAAAGGCTCTTGGCTCACAGGTTCTTTCGCTTGCTTTCTCACCGCCGCATCTTTATGGTGTTTTACATTTTCTTTATTCCATGGCATGCTGGGAGTTACTACATCATTTTCGGTAGTTTGGAGTTTTCACTCTTGTTTCCATAACAACATAAGGGCGTTTTGTGCAGAGCAATGGGGGCTCGTTAATGAAGTCCTCCTTTTCCTTTTGAACTGGAATTTCATGCTACGTTTTTCTGCGAACAGACTGGCCATTTGCATTACAACATGATTGCTGACATGCATTCAACGTTTGCCGGGGCACGATCTAACACAAGATCGACAGATGTAACTTGCAAGACCTGTGGTATGTCACATCCAGGTGCAACAAATGTCATTACGATGGATGGACGGCGGGAGGTAGGCTCCAGATCGTGGACAGACGTGTGTACCATTCAACCTGGTCAGGCCCTGTTGCGATCAGTACAGTCAAGTACATATCGGCTGAACCTAAACATGAACTGCAGGGCACCCGGTCTGGCTGGCTTAATGAGATGGACTGATCTATTTTCCTCCGAGACATGGAACCAGACACTTCCATTGTACAACATGCTTCTGTCACATGGACCAAATCGCATACCTGTGCTGCCCTATTCAGGTCAATTGATGACTGCTATTCTTATTGAACTTCCACAACCTGGCTGGACGAGAACCAATTTTCTGATGCCATACTTACCTTGGCAGTTGCACCAGAGTCTTTCGCATTGGTATGCTGCCAATTACATGCAGTGCTGTGAAATTTATCTGTTCAGAGCAATGATTTATGCAGATATGCTCTTGGAACATGCTGCAACTTTGCATAACAAGTACCGTGCAATATCAACCATTCGATTTGCAACCAGAAGGGATACACATCATATGGTACAAAATTGCTGGCGCTCAACAAGTCTTCACAACTACAACTGGTATGTATTCTCCAAGATGGAGTCGCACTGGCCGGAGCCCAATTCGACGACCTGGACTGAGAGCTGCTACCTCTGCAGCTTGGGTACGTAGCCCACTTCCAAGACAAGGACGGCAACCGCTGCAAAGACAATATCCACACGGCAGGCCATCTCTACCCCGGAATCGACCTGAGACATGGACTTCGGCGTTACAAACTGGAGCAGATGATGTTGTGGCAGATTCATCATCAACTATTTCGCAATCTCCGTCCCCCAGACATATTCCCTGTCGATTCCGGGCTACCGCTGCAGCTGTGGAAACGGAGGAAAGTTCCCCTTCGTCTACGCCCACGATCATCAACATATGTCAGGATGAGTATTCGCCAAACGACGATGGTCATGCTGTGGAACGAGACCCCTTTCAGGGGCCACAGATAACTCTTCGAGACGTTAAAGGACGAGCACCTTCTGAACCTGACACCAACGATGAGAGGGAACCGGCTGACTCGAGCTTTGAGCTGCAACTTCAGACGAGGTACCGGGCCCACGGCTCTACGAGTGCTCCTTCTACTGCCTCTACCGGGCAGCCTGGAAGTTCACAGCAGCCAACCTTGGTAGAACAAGAACTTGAAGAACGCCGGCAAGCTGGGATAACCGTGATGCTCTAGCACAGGAAGGCCAAGCGTGCTGCTGTGGCGAAGAAGAAGGCTTCTCTCGCGTCATCCACTAAGAAGGTGAAAAAGATCCCCAAGAAAGGCTCAGCAGCGGCATCCTCGTCTACCCCCACGAAGACAACCGGACCAGGAATACAGGGCTACAAAGGAATGTAGGGTGGATGGTGTGTTTGACAGGGTCAACGAGCTACAGTCCATGCGGGAGACGGCAACACAACGGCGCAAGGACAGGCTGGCCAAAGCTCGACAGAAACTCCAGAAGAAGGAGCCGAAGGACGCCGAGGAAGCCAAGTCCATGCATGCTCAGGATGAAGTTCCTGGTCCAGTCTCGGCTGCTTCAGCATCGGTGCCCTGTGCTGTGTCGGACACAGCAGCGAATGCCGAGTCGATGAGTCCACCCGCTGCTCGAGGGATGCCGGTTCTTTATGGACACCTCCAATGAATTCCAGGGAGCTGCCTTGACCGGGATGGTCGTCGCCTTACAGCAGTTCCTTATGCCTGGTCAAGATGCCTCATGATGATTTTATTTACCATCATGACGGGGGCGATGGCGGCGACAGAGTCGAGGGTTTCCGAGTTCGCCTACCCGGTAGAAAGCGACGGCGGTCGCACCAATTCGTGGAGTGGACACCCCAACAACAGACGCCAGGGCGTTCACACACACAGAAGAGATCTTTGAAACGCGCAGTTTCACGAGCGCAGCGAGCCGGGGGCGCATTACAAAGGTTGCGCAGGGCCTGCAAGGCATTTGTGGTGACTTCTAACCTAACACTTGCCGCTCGGTTGGTTGCAGAGCGTACAAGCAACCCGGGGGTCTCCAAATTCACTAGAATCCAACATGAGGCCTCCAAGGGACTTTTCGCTGGCGTGCGTGTCACAAGCGATGCTGCTCCCAAGTCCCGAGGGACCACAAGCTTCGGGTGCACGACTTAACCTCCTCTTAACCTCCTCTGGGCCTTCTGGTAGGGCTGAAGCAGCAGATTCTGTCATCCCTTTTGGGCCTTCTGGCGAAGGTTCCGGCAACCGTTTGCGAGTCCTAATCACATCTGGGCCTTTTGAAGAAGTTTTAAGCAGCAGTTTAGGGTCTGCTCGGACGCCTGGCAC
Source organism: Symbiodinium natans (assembly GCA_905221605.1). NCBI lineage: Eukaryota > Dinophyceae > Suessiales > Symbiodiniaceae > Symbiodinium > Symbiodinium natans. Next base: position 50,705 of record CAJNDS010002361.1, read on the forward strand.
AAGATCCACAGTGGTCTGTGCTGCAATAGGGACATGACCTGATGAGAACCTGCGGCATCTGCTGAACCTGGGACGTCTGGCACAAGAATGTCCTTGAATTATTGATTTGCAGCAAACTCGTAACGAAGACTCCGCAGCGGCAGGTGCAGTCTGGGGCACACCTAGAAGGGCAGCAAAGCAGTTGGGAGTCCCCAGGGCTGCTTAACCGGTTTGCAGCCAACCGAGTGGCAAGTGTGAAGATGAGGGGTTTCGACAACTGTTCTGCACAGCTGACGTAGGCTGGAACCCAGAACTTGTGTGCAACTCGAAACAAAAAAATGAGCCCAAGCAAAACGCAAAATGCACAGATCTGCATCGCTGGACCCCAGTTTCACAAAATCAACACGGCAGATAACTGTTCTGCACAGCTAGCGTAGGGTGCTGACGTAAAAAGGAACCAGAACTGGCGTACACATAAGGGCAGAGGTGTGGCAATTTGCTTGCCCCAAGAAAACAAGTTGGTTGAATTCATTGATTTGGCACAGGGTTCAATTCAGGTCTGTTTGCTATTGGCTTCTTTCGGTGTACTGGCACCCTGATCAAAGGGGGGGTAGATTGTCCGTATAGTCCCACACAGCCCACACTGTTTAAGCATGACACGCACGCCTGTGAAGGCATTGCGTGGGCCTCATGTGAAATTCCCTAAAAGCGAGATCCCCGGGTTGCTTGGACGGTCTGCAACCAACCGAGTGGCAAGTGTGAAAGTTTAAGGTCTCACAACTGTCCTGCTGACGTAAACTGGGCGGGTTGCACACAGCTGGCCCGAGTCCCACCGTGTGGGAGGGAAATCGCGAACCTGAGCCTATCGGGTTTCAGGACCCGGCATGAAGTACAAGAGCGAACCTGAAGCCTATGGGCCTACGCGACTTGGGAGCAGCACGCAGATAAATCGCAAACTTAAGCCTATGGGGAGCAGCAGGGAGAGAGATCTCGAGCCTGAAGCTTATTGACCTACGGGACCTGCGAGCAAGGCGGAGAGATATCACGAGCCTATCGGCTCTCACAGGACCTGAGAGCAGCAGAGATGTGTGAGCAGCACGCAGATAAGTCGCAAAACCTAAAGCCTATGGGCTCTCCGGACCCGGGAGCAGCAGGGAGAAAGATCTCGAGCCTGAAGCTTTTGACCTGCGGGACCTGAGAGCAAGGCGAGACATCACGAGCCTATCGGCTCTCACAGGACCTGAGAGCAGCAGAGATGTGTATCGTCTTGCGCAAACTGCCCATTCTTTGACAGGTTTGCAGTCGCAAAAATCGGCCGCTGCGCGGGGCAGTTGAGGAACCACAGTGTCTTTAAGTTTCTGGATGCCAAGCAATGGACGCCTTGGGCACCTTGCTTGCAGTCTCACTGCCCGGCCAGGAGGGCGCCCGCCCTCCTGCGCTGCGGCAAGCAGAAGCAGTGGGTAGACCTCTTAGAAGGCCCAGAAATGATTAGGCCTCTCAAACTGCTGTCCCAACAGTTGCCTGAAGGCCCAGAAGTGATTAGGCTTCTCAAACTGTTGCCTCAACCTTCCCTGGAGGGCTCAGAGTGATTAGGCCTCTCAAACTGCTGCCTAAAACTTCTCCGGAAGGCCCAGCAGTGAGTAGGCCTCTACTGCTGCCTAAAACTTCTCCAGAAGGCCCAGAAGTGATTAAGCCCTGCAAACGGCTGCCGGAACCTTCGCCAGAAGGCCCAGAAGGGATGTGAGGAACTGCTGCTTCGACCTCTCCCAGCAGGTCCAGAAGTGACTAGGCCTAGCACTTTGCTGTGGGTCCCACATCAGGTGTAGTCACGGGGTAAACTTGCTTGAAGTGCTCTCGAAAAAACGGCCGCTGCGCGGGGCTCCGAGTTCTAAGGCCCCTTGACTCTCACACTTGACGCGCGGTTGGCTGCAGACCGTTAAGCAGCCTTGTGGGCCTTAAACTGCACCAGGCTAAGCACGCCAAGCCGATAGGCTCCCGGTACCTGGGAAGCACACTGCCCAAGTGCCAGCCAGCAGCCTTTGGGGCTCTTGCACCGTCTCAAAAATAGGCCGCTGCGCGGGGCTGTAACAATATGGCCTCTTGCAAGCAGCGCTCCAGGCCTGCCCTATGGACATAGCTACGTGAGGACGCCCGGACTCACACAGCGCAGACTGCAGCATAGTGTAGCCACGCCAGCCCCTTGTCTGCCCCCGCTCGTCGGGGGGGAAGGGGGCGTTTTTGGCACTCTGTGTGCATTGTGCTTAGCGTGCTTGCAACTTTCTTGCCAACCGCAATGGAGTCCTGAGTGCTATTGCTACGGCCCTGGCGCTTGTGTGGGGACTGTCTCTACGGACGCGTTGAGCAGTTTAGGTGACGGAGGTTCCTTGCCTTACGGCCTACCCATACTTTCGCTTAATGTCTGTACCAGACGTGGCGCAGCATTGCTTTGGGTGACGGGCTGCTGAGTGATTGGTGCAGGTAGGTTCTTGTTTGCATTGGTCTCACCATGCTGGCCGGGCGTTAAGTTGTCTTGCAATAAGGGCCTCTGCGCTAGCGGTTGCTTCTTTGTAGTCACGACTTCTTTTTCACTCGCTGGCTTGTGCAGTTTGACGTTTGGCGCTTTTGGTTTTGGCGGGTTGCTGCGGGTTTTTGTGGTTGTGTTTGGTGGTGTTTTTGGTGTGTGCTTGTTTCGGTTTTCGCGCCTGCGACTGTTTCACCTCTAGTGTTGAGACCCACAAGGACGGCCTACTGCACTGCTGATGTAGTAAAGAGGCGACGGTTCAAAAAAAAAATCCTGGCATGGTATGGATTGCAGATGTGGTGATTATGGTTCGTGACTGTCAGTGCTTGCGATTCCGATTGCAATTGCATTTTCAGATGGATATTCTGCAAACGTTGATGCTGGATGATTTCGATCTGCGTTGTGAAACATTTCTTCAGGTGTATTGGATGCATTTGATGATGCTTCCACAATGGTCATTTGCAGATGCTTTTCAGACTGCATTACTTCTGCGACATTTGACCTGCTGCATTGTGTACAAGACTTGATGCAGCTTGGGTTGCTTTGCAGATTGGCATTGCAAAAGCGAGCCCTCTGAGTCGCCATTCAAGTTCCGTAGTTTGTGCTTTGTTTTGTTCCTTGCCGAAGTGGAAGCAAGATTTGGACGATTGACTGAAGTCTCGTCCAAGGGACCGTGTTAGAGCAGAGCATTGCTTCCAGGCCACCAGTTGGTCCTGTCACATTGCTTGTGATATTGACAGATGACATTGTGTCACTCTTGACTTGTTTGGCTCAAGGCTCGAGGTGCCAACAATGATTGACTCAAGACTCATGAGACAAAGTGATTGCTGAGTGATTGCACTTGCTGTGAATCTTTGCTGTGTGTATTGAGTGATGGAGACCAACAGTTGACATGCTTGGATTGTGCATTGCGCTTTTGAAAAAATTCATTAAGGGGGGGCTTAAGGTGGGTTTTATGGGGGGGGCTTAAGGGGGGCGTAAGGGCTTTGACCCTTTGGCCCCCCCCTTTTCAAAGGAACCCCCTTTGAAGGGACCCCTTTGAAGGGTTGTCCAAAGGGGGGGGGCCATTCTCGTACGGTCGCATGAACGTTTTCACCAAGGCAACTGTGGAAACTATGCGGACACCAACCGCGTTAGGCAACGCAGAAAGAGGCATCACATGCAAAACTGGCACGTTCACCTGAACACTCCAAAACCTTGCGGTGCTCATGACGCCCCATTTGCCGGCGAAGCGGGAGACAAGTGCCAGAGGGGCAAGATTCATGTCCTTACCGATGCCAAGGCAATCCGAGACAAACAGTTTACTGCCGTCCCAGCACGTCTGGTAAGCTTTAGCTGCTTTAGCTCTTCTACAATCAAAAGGGCTTGTAGAGCTACGCAAATCTTCACTGCAAGTCGTATAGCTTGCAACATGCCATAGAGCATTGAGACCGTATTCGCGCGACGCTTCTCGACGTTTTTGGACGGTTACTTTGCCTGAAAGAGCATGACGAGATCGTGAAACGATCAGTGTACCGTTGCCAACTGGCGGACTGAGTGTTCCATTGCCAAATGGCGGACTAACGCTTTCTGTCATCCTATACCGAAACAGGTGGAGGACAAACGCCTAGCCGGTTGCCGTAGAATCCGCCAAAGTTTGTGGACTGAAGACGACGACTTGACGGCGAGTCTGTGTCCGAAACTCCCTTGCGTCGCGCAGGGCCCTCGAGCTCAAGAGGGAAAAAGAAGCAGCCGCGCAGTGCTCGTGACCGCAACCTCAAAAGGGCTTATGAGGAGCTGCCAAAGCCAAGCGCGCGTTTGTTTTGGCTCAACGTGACGATCTTCGAGAGAGTCGTCGCTTTGGGACATCTGCATTTACGAAATGCGAAACTGTCATTTGAGCGTGTCGGCTCACATGGTCGGGGTTTGTGCTGCAAGAGCAACAACATGAAGAAAGCTGCAGCGAGCAGTTCGGGCTCAAGCTCTCGAGCAGCTCTTCCAGCTCCACTGCCTGGAAGCGAACAGCAGGAAAACCTCTGAGGCAGTCCGTCTTCACAAGAGTTTATAGACATTGACAGCTACAATCATGCATGTGAAGAAATGAAAGCATTCAAAAGTGAGAAGGTTGTTTGACACGATAAGATGCTAGAAATAACAGCTTGTTAACTTATATTATTGAAAATTGTAGTGCAGCAACAACCATTCGCGCAAATCAAAGAGGAGTGGCCTTACGCAAATTAACACGGATGAATGCTACAGGAATCGAACAGGGTACGTTTTCGTAAGAATTGGTTGAATGCTGTTTGTGGGTTCGTCTAATCATGAGTTATAGTTGCAGACGGAGGTGAACCAGCACCATCAGACCATCAGCAACAGTAGCAGCAACAATTCAAAACCGAAGACGACGACAACGGATGATGTTTTAAAACAGGAAACAGAACCACATCGTGGGCTTTCAAAATGAAGACAGAAAATGTGGGTTGATACAAGTGGGCAGCACAGTTTTGAACAATATCGTTTCGCATTGCTGGGAGGCAAGAATCAAAGGCTTGTCGAGTTTTTTTATTCATTTTCCAAAGCCTTCGTCGCACGAAACAGAGTAAATCAACATAAACATCGTTAAACCCTCAGTACATCTGCCTCGGATGTTTTGCACATTCAGCATCAGCATGATCAACGATGCTGATTAGAATCTGAAAGGTGTCATTGATTTGTATATACCAGTTTCAACACACACACATCTAGCAAAGCAAAAATGCCCGGAGCAAACGCATATCACGTATCACCGATCGTTTGAATTTCTTAGGATGTGTGGTAAATGTACTGATTCCTTTATTACGATGGCCTTCAATTGACACTTCAAGATATGCCAATGAGATATTTATCGGAAGAATAAGTTTCGATAAGCGGCCCGTCATGAGATTTTCAAGAAGCAACACACAACAAAAAGGTTTTTAATGGCTTTTCGAAATTAAACGAGCCAATGCCACTTTGCGATCATTTGGCATTGACAGAGGTTTCGTAGTGTAGAGAACCACATACATGATTTAGATGGACAAGTGATGTCATGTGCGCTTGATGTTGGAACTTTTGAATGTGGGCATCAATGTGCTGAACAGAGCTTCTAACAAGAATGGTGCGATGTGAAGGTTGAGCTCAAGTTTGTTTCTCAGAATCATGGATCAATCCTTCGGAAAACCCGACCCTATGTTAAATTTTTCGCTTTGCATGCAACGTTTGTAAATCCCTCAAGTCAGTAGACCCGGGCCGGCGCGATGGCATGTCGAGGAGCTGTTTGCGGAGATGCACTACGTGGGACCCTGAAGCATGCATAAGCACTCCGAGCTGCATCGCCTGCATGTTTGTGTTGTCCGAGCAAAAGTGTCAAAGACAAACGGATTGAAAAGTCGGTGCGCAATATCTGATTCTCAAGTTTATGCATAGTAGAGCGGCATCATCGCTGTATTGTCCACGCAGCTGACAACGATGTCGTCGAACATTGTGTTCGAGCAGGTGGGCGGCCGATGCAAGATGGTTGACGACGACAATGTGGTCAGCGGCACAGTTGCGCATCTCGCCATGTCCGCCTCGGTGCAGACTCTGACGCTCCAAGAAGTTGAGAACGACAGACTTCGCCGTCAATCGTGGCTGTTGAAGGCAAAATTCCAAGTCGACCGCTTCATGGAGAAACACGGTTTCCGAATGGGTTCTGATGTCAATGTACCCAAAAAGACCGCATTTGGACTGCGCCGCACATATCCGCTGCTCATGGCGGCCTGTGATCAAGACTGGCACATGGTGTGCTTGCTCTTGTATTTCGGTGCCAATCCTCTTCAGCGTGACAGCTCTGGCCGCACAATGTTCAGTTCATGGAAGGGCACGAAGTCCCTGAGCAGGTTCGCCAGTTCCTCGGACAGCCTCAGGGTGCACTTCCTGACTTCATTGGACTTTGATACTCATTGGACAGTGTTCCTGAGGGATGAGACATTGCTCATTTTTTCTAGGATACGGGCCTCTACAAAAATTGGATCCCTCAGCATCAACACTGTTTGCTCGCGCCAGTTCCGAGGAGACTCCATGTGACTGAGGGTTTTACCCACTTTAGTTAGAATTGGGCTTGTCCACATCATACAACACGATGAATGTGTGCTGCATGATCGTACATGTCAAATTGTCATGTCACATGGTGTCTGCAGAAACTGAAGTGGCTGAAGGCTCCGAAATGTGTTGGAAAGTACTGCGGCAAGAAGTGGACAGACACATGATCAGTTTGTGTGGCAGTTGTTGTTGGGTTGCAGTTCCGGTTTGGCTTGGCACTTCAGGAGGCCGGGCTTCAAGGGATCCGCAGACAAATGCTTGCAGCTCGCATTTGCACAGGAACCGTTTCCTGCGGGCGTTGGCTAGCATGTGTTCACGTCAGCGGTCCTCAATGTTCTTGGGAATGCTATCGCAGGGCATTTGCTGCCGATGTGGGGTGGCCATTTTGGGAGATTCATACTAGTCCATTCCATCACAGAATCATGTTCAGTCATCCATCACAGAATCATATATTGCCGTCCATCCGACACTGGCAGCAGGGTGGTAGAAAATGTCGCCCCTATGTTTCCAACTCTGTCTAATCGGGTCTGGACAACTTGCAGCAAGTCTATGTGATTTTGTGGCTGTTGCATGGTTTGATTGGGATAAGCCGTTCAGATCAACTCCCGAATACCCTCATTTGCATTGACTTGCGACCAGTTCTTCAGTCAAGTAGTGACGAGGAAGCCTGGGTTGATTTCCACGACTGTGCAGTCCCTTTTCAAGACGGCTTCCTCCAGTCAGTCTATATATTCTATGAGGTGCAGTTTGTGCACGTGCACCATACCTTGCACGCTGCACCGTACGACATATAAATACACTCCGCGCGAAATTTGTGCGGTGTGTAGCAGTCTTGTATTTGCCGGTCATGCAGTTCCAGCGATGTTTCCTTGCTCGGACTGGTGCGACACTGGCTGCAGATTTGCGTGCCTCACCAACTTGCTTGTGGCCAAGTCTACCAGCGTGTTTGCGCAACAACTCAATCCAGAAGAACACAACTGTGATTTGCGTACTGGTGGGTTTTTGTAGCTCAAACACCAGCAACTTGGCTCCGTAGTTCACGGCATCTTTGAGCATCTCACGGCCTTTGAGGGCCAGGGCCTTTGGTTGGAAGACACGACGCCCCAAAAAAGGTGTCATAGAAGCTGGTGGCTGCGCGAGAGCCCAGTCACCAATTGCTCGCCACCACATTCACGAGGTACACCGGAATCCATCGCGTGTGCGTAGGGCCCTGGCAGGGCTCTCAGATTGGCCTGGGCAATGCGACAAGACGTTTCATGGAAAGGCAAGGTTGGCTTTGCTAGAACTCTCCATGGCTTCGATTGTGGAGTGTGATGGGGGGAGGGTCGCTCAGACATACACTTGGCAGCCAGGCCATGACTTTTGCGTAGTTTGGTGTAGGCTAGTTGCTACAAGTGTGCACGTGAAAAGACTTTGCGAGTTGTTTACGTTTCCTTGATGTTGTGACACGTGGATTAATCGTGCTCATGCTTTAGCCTTCGTTGTTGCTTGGTTTCGTGCAATCGCCTTCGTCATGCGAGTAGTAATGATCTCTTCCTCGAGGAGCCGTGATGCTGCTTGTCATGTCTACATACTCCGTGAGGTTTTGCGTGTTTCGAACCTGGAGGGCTGCAGCTGCCTCACTGCAAGGTGTCACAGGTTTGAATCCATCTAGCCCGGTACACGCTCGAAACTTGGAAATGTTTTTTTCCCAACAGTAACATGCTTCTGCGAAAGCATTCACCTTCCTTGGGCACAAACGCTGAAGATTTCCCACTCGTGACATTTGATATTCCTGATGCTTCGATGGAAAAAGGGGTTCTGATATTGTGAGTCTGCGACGTCTTTTCGTTTTCACATTTGCATGGCTATATAAAAGAACAGTTCACGCTCTGTTCAGCGAACTTCTGCCATGAGCGACACATCTTGCTGAAGATAACTGTGCAGTGGACCGGACTACGGCTGCCTGCTAGTGGTGTGTTGAGCGAGGTTGGATGTGATCAACATCAGTATTTTTCTGGTTTGCACTCACGGCTTCAAGAAGGACTTTGAGCTACGAAGCCTAAAGTGCTTAAGCACTGGCCTTGATGCTGCATTGCTCTTTGCACGCTGATGTTCAAGGTTAGCATTGCCATGCAATGCCTCAAATTTTGTGCAACTGTACGAGCTTCGAATGTTGGCCTGAGACGTGTGTCGGAGCTTGGACGAAGAGCCTGCTTGTCCCGCCCAATTGTGCAGTACAGTGAGACTGTCGATCCAACACATTTTGTATCCACATCTACGCACACTTTTCTTGGCAGTTTGTCTGTGATGTCCTTCCAGACGTTTGTGGCAAGGATTGCGATGATCTACGCCGGGAGCACCCAGCCACTTTTGTTGTCCATGCGAAAAAGGCGTTGTTAAAGGGTGCGGTCGCGGAGGCTTTCGTTGCCTGAGATGGTTTGAGCGCAATGAAGCCATGAGACAACTGCCGGCCAGCCTGTCCAGCATACCCGAAGTTTTGCCCGAGCACTTTCGTGAGTGTAGAGCTATGACCGTCTCAAAAGGTCCGGAGGTGGCTTTGCTGGAAAGGTCAGTCAAGGGCTTCGCCACAAACGGCAAGCCAGTGGATGGTGTGCACGTGGACCGTGGCACAGCGCTACTTCAGGAGCAATGGTCGAAGACAATTTCGGCAGCAGGGTACGTGATGAGCTCCCTGGCAATGACGTCGTTGACGAAGTACGCTGCTTCTGCTTGGAAATTTCCAGGTTCCAGCTTGCTGCTTTTGGTTGAATGTTGGGCTACTGTCGGAGCTCTGTGTGCTTACCAAGGCGGGAGTGCCTCAAAGAGTAGAGCTAAATGAAGTTAAATAGTTCTCTTGGAAAGTGTAACATCACATTCTTCTCTCGCTGAGAGGTGGATACCAGCCTTGGAGCAGGCGAGTATTGCGACATCTCCCTTTGGCCACTCTTGCCAAGGCGCTCAACATGTACTTAAGCTTCATCGCGATGCGGCGGACAAGCTTGCCTGTCTACAACATTCTCAAGCGGTTGCAGCCAGTGTACGCTATGATCCAAGACAGGTACATCCGTGGCACTTGTCCGAATTCACTCGAATGTTTGGGAGTTGTATTGATTTCTGCTGGCACTGTTGTTACCGGGCTCGGCGACTTAGATTTTGATTTGGTGGGATACATGCTTGCATTGATGGCAGCTGGATGCCAATCTCTATACCTTGTGCTGGCTCGCAACGCGCAGGACAAAGCTGAACTGTCATCTATGGATCTGGTGTTCTATACAGCATTCTACAATTCTGTTTTGTTTGTTCCGTTGACTGTGCTTGAACTACCAAGCATTGCGCTGTTTCTGCAAGGGCCGGGAGAGGTGTGGAATCTTATGGAGTTCCTTTTGCCCTACGTATTGATGGGGGCCGTGCTGAACTTCACGACATTTTGGTGCACCGCGGAAAACTCGCCTCTTGCTACAGCGGTGGCAGGAACGTCGAAAGGCATCCTGTCCACAGTCGTTGGTATGCTGCTGTTTGGAGCTCACCTCACGGTGCTGGGTTGGATAGGCTTGGCAGCCAGCACGATGGGAGGCTTCGTGTATTCCCTGGCACACTCCAGGAGTTCCAAGGATTCCAAGCTGAAATCCTCAAAGAGGACGTCGTAGCTTGAGACACACACTTGCACTGGAACTTCCAGCGACAAAATAGGCGCAACAACAGGGAGTTGGAAGGAGTTGCGTGGGGGGTTGGGTGTATTTCTTCATACTCATCTGCAGTCATGGGCCTTGTTTGGTAGCCTGAGTAGCCAGAAATTTTGAACAGTACTTCTGAGCAGCATGTGCCCCCCTACAAGCATCGGACATCAACCGTTTCTGGTCTTGTCGTCGTCGCCATCAAGGCGTTCATTTGCAGTCGATGTCGTTGTCGTCGTGGTGTCATCATTGTGGCTGCAGTGGCGGTGTCTTTTTTGGGCTGGTGTCGTTGTCGTCGTTGTCGTCGTCGTTGTCACTGTATCTGGCCCAACTGTCATTGTGGGCTGCAGCTTGAGGGCGGCTTTACTGTCGCTTTGCTCCTGTACTTGCACAACGTAGGACAGGACTTCATTTGCAGGCAACGCGGAATAGTGCACCAGTTCAATGAAGAGGCTAACATGCTGCATCGGTTGAATCTCGACTTGCTGCGGCTCACATGGCAAGCCATGAGGAGTTGGAAGAGGCTTTGAACCCTGAGTTTAGCCAGCTTGTCGTGCTGCTCGACGCTAGACAGTGATGTAACATGGGGAGTGTGGCAGGGTACTACGCTGCAGCTGGATTGGGAGAAGCTCAAGAAGGTCCAGTTGCATTCATGTGAATCGTGCAGGTCTTGGAGTCAAGCAGCAAAGCATTTGAGGTGGCCTTGTGCGAATCGCCAGTGATTCCTGCTTGGCCCTTTTCCTGCTTTTTGCAAAGTCAAGTCTCTGCCCGAGTCTACCGTTTCGCCCTTTCCGCTCATTTCGAGCGGTCGAAAAGGTGGCAGTGCAGAATGCTGACTCTCGAGAGGCAAGTTGCCAAAAGCAGCCGAAGCTTTCAGCGGTTGAGCTGTGCTTGCAGTGCTTGCAGGTGCTCATTGTGGCCTTCGCAAATGAGCAGGCGCAGACTCGGGCCCGCCTCCCAACAAATCTTAAAGACAACAAAGCGTGCATTCCGAGGCTCTGATGGAGACTCTTCATCGCAGAGTTTGCGTTCTCTGGACAGCTGGCTTCAGAGCTGGCTCCATCGTGTGCGGCTTCTGTCGTATTCGCTTGTGTGTTTTGTCAGGAGCACATCTCGAAACAAACTGTGGATAAAAGGCGATACATCCGGTGATGCATGGAGCTAAGCTTGTTCGTGATCAGCTGGCTGTGCTAGCTCCAGTTCATGTTGTGCTTGCAACTGCTTTTGCACAGACGGCCTCGGACAGTTGATATGTTGCTGCGAGGTACTTGACCTCGTAGAAGTGCGAGTGAACTGCGAGCAGAACTCGCTGCTGTATCTCGTCCGGCCGAGGCACATCGCTGCAACTCGGGGCCAATTCAAGCGAGCTTTTCAACTTGCTCAGGCGAATGGGAGCTTGCCACACCAAAGGTCCGGACGGATCATCGCGGCCATCTTGTTATTATCGCAGAGTCGCAGGAGAATCTGTCGTAACTGAGGGATTCAGTGCCGACATGATGCTGAGTACATGACTAGTATATCTGTGAATATTCCCGAGGCTGGAAAAGGGCTATTGATACCATCATCTTGTCGAGTGGCCGATTCAACCCCCCCACGCATTTGTGTCGACAGCGGGTTCCCATGCTTCTGCCGCTGCTGCTGCTTCCGCTGCCGGGCACATTTGGGAACAACACTTTTTCCTTTTCGGCCAGATCCATGAGGACGCCCGGAGTTTGAGGAGGAAGGAGCAATTGACGCAGAAGTTGCACGCAAGTCCCTTTCGCTGTTGGCCGGAGGCTCGTGTCTTCCAGTGGAGCGTGCATCAGGGACAGGTTCCGTGTAAGAATTGCCCGAGGCTTTGGAGCATTGCGGCGATGACGTTATCTCTGGCGCGTGATTGAAAGAAAAAAGTGCATGCACATTGGCTGCAGAATGCAATGCTTTGTCATCAGTGTCGAGCTACGTTTGGCCCATGAGGAGGACATGAGATATGACGTGTCAGATAAGATCCAAGTAGTGGTGTAGGTTTCCATCCAGAATCATTCTCAGGAGCAGTTACTGTGATGCGCATTTCCTTACGCAATGTATGGAGATGTCTCTCACTGACGTTCATGTTTGAGGCTTCTTAGGAAGGAAAACCTCCGCTATGCGTCTAAGCCTACCATGTGAGCATTTGGTGAACCCTTTGCGCCGTCGGACATGTCATGGTGCAAGGAGGCGGCAGCTGGTTGGATTGGTTGGATGCTGTGAAGTCTGGGAAAATTCCCGCAGAGTCGGTTGCAGCATGTTGCAGTCCTTGCGTAGAGCTTGGCTACACAGCACCAGCTCAGCATGGAGCGTCCAGACAACGAAGTTCTAGAACAGTTTTTTGACTCGGACGGATTGCCTTCGCATCGAAAGTACTCAAGATGCGGACATACTTCTTCAGACCGTTTGCAGTCGAAGCCATGGTCATTGGGCTCTGTGATGGCTGGAACTGTATTTCTGCGCCTCGGAGCTTTGCTTGTGCTGGTGAGTCTGGCTCCCTGCGGAGGAGTTCTCAGGCAGGGTGAACATTGTACTTCATCCACGGATGCGTGTCATGCCGTGTCATGCCGTGTCATCCTTCACCCTGAGATACCCAGATGGCGCTTTCGAATCGAGATATCCACTTCACATCGACGAATGCCTACACACTCAGTGCTCTTCAATATCGATTTCATGCCCTCGGCACAGCGCCAGTCGGTGCTAGTCCCTAGGTGCATTGCCCGGAGAAGGCCTCAGTCTACACAGCAGTGCTCTTAGTGCCATCATCGTCAAAGTCTTGTAGCTTGATGTCATTGGTGATCTGCTCGTGGATAGTTACGCAGGCCTGTCATGCCTCGGACGTTTGCGACAACATTTGCTCGAGGATGCGGGGTCTGTTTGTACGTATACAAGACTCAATGTTAAGTTTCAAGCTGGATTTTTCCTGCAGCATGTTGCATGAGAGGATGCTGATTGCAATCGCGTTATTTGCGACAATATTGCCTCTTCCACGCCGGTAGAGGTGCCAGTGGACTCGCACGTGGTTCAACACTCATTGTAGCGCGTCTGTAGTGAGGTTTATGCGAATGAGACGGACTGGGCTCCCTTCAAGAACCTGTGTGGGCACTTGCAGGAGCCTTGCAGGAGCCTTGCAGGACTCTTTTCTTCACTCCGGATTGATTGCTTTTTGAGGAGTTGTTTCTTGCCGTCTTTGACCTGGGAGTTGGCATCCAAGATCGTCCAAGTTGCATCAGTTTTAGCTTCAAACACGTGGCATGGTCTTTTCTTTCAGACAAGGCCAAACTTGTTGGAGTGACGGCGACAGATGACGACGTCCACGAGCTCTCCAGGCTTTCAGCAGTCGTGGGCATAAACACATGGGTAAGCGAATTCCGTATCAGTGTGCCGAAGAAAGCCGTGCTGCGACATGTTGCGAAGAATCGAGGTCTTTGCAACGTCCCAAGGAGTGGCTCCGCCGGATCTGCAGCACACACCGGTCATGTGCTCAGGAGGTGCTCCAAATCCAGTGGAAATCTTCGAGACGCCGTCCCTCAATTCTCGTGTTTTTTCGCTTTAAAGCAGTGTCCCCTGCAAGTCAGGTCTATGCAAACACGACACGAGCTGTTCTGCGTCGGCATGCTGAAGCAGTGCTGGATGTTCTTTCACAGGAGCTGAATGTTGATGATGAGGACTTTGCACGCTTTGTCAATCAGCTCTTGCTCTGACCAGGTTCAAGCCTCTGCTTTGAGTGCGGATCACCTGCTTGAACTGGCCACTCGACCCAATCGAGACTTTGACGTTGGCGGATTATCGGGATTCAAGTTTTAGTATGTTTCGGGGGTTCTTGTGATCTGCAACATCGCCCACTTTTCTGAGCCCTTCTCGTAATTTTAACGCTACGCCGCTACGCCGCTGACCGACCCGCCTCTGCAGCGTTGTCCAACCGTCGTGCACGGACTCCGTGGAAAACTGGCTTCCCAAACCCCCGAAGATAGGTCCGGAAAGTAGCCCCCGATGATAGGGGTCGATAGACGTCTTTGTAGACCTCTATGCGTTTTGGATAGGCCGCTAGAAACCCCTTCCGTTGTGGATAGACCCCCATCCATAGACCCCTATGCCAAATCCCATAGACCCCTGTCGATAGGGTCTATTATCCCGGCCTGTGGTAGGTCCCAATCCCGGATAGGCACCTATATATCTCGTTTCAGATAAACCTCTTATCTGCCAAAAAAGCGGTCTAGCGAAGGTCTTTAGGTACCTATCGGGCCTCCCGATAGGCCTGTATCGACATCCCAGCCGCCCATAGACCTCTATGGGCAAGTTTAGCGTTTATTTGAGGTTTAGGGTTTGTTTAATTTGTTTATGATTTCGGGTTTGTTTGATGTTTAGGGTTTGTTTCGGGTTTGGGAGTTGTGTTCATGGTTTTAGGGTTTTTTGGGTTTAGGGTTTCGGTCGAGTTTTGGGTTTGTTTATGGTGTCGGGTTGAGGGTTTGTTTAGGACTTAAGGTGTCTTTAGGGTTTGCGGCTTAGAGTTTGTTTCGGGTTAGGTTTGTTTGGGGTTTGCATAGGAGTTTAAGAATTGCTTGGATTTAGGGCTTGCGGTTTGTTGAGCACACAAGGTTTGTTTGGGGCCTAGGGGTTAGGGTTTGTTTCGGGTTGGGTGTTTAAGGTTTGGCTAGGGCACAGGGTTTGTTCAAGGTTGTTTCGGGTTTTGGGTTTGTTGAGGGTTTAGTGTTTGTTGGGAGTAGGGTTTGTTTAGGGTTCAGGGTTGTTTAGGATTTTAAGTTTCGTTTAGGGTTTCGAGTTTGTTTAGGACTCAGGGCTTGTTAAGTGTATAGAGTTTGTTTGGGGTTTGCCGTTTATTTTTTCTAGGTTTAGGGTGTAGGGTTTGCTTAGGGTATAGTATAGGGATTGTTCAAGTTGTTTGTTTTGTTTTGGGTTTAAGGTTTCATTCGGGTTTAGGGTTGTTTAGGATTTTGTGTTTGTTTAGGGTTTAGTGTTGTTTTGGATTGAGCTCCAGGGCGTATTTAGGGTTTAGGGTTGTGTAGGATTTCGGGTTTGTTAGGTGTTTAGGGTTTGTTTAGGGTTTAGGGTGTTTCTTTAGGATTTAAGGTTTGTTTGGGGTTTTGGCTTTGTTTCGAACATAGGGGTTGTTTAGGATTTAGGGTATGTCGAGGACTAAGGCTTTGTTTAGGGTTTAAGGCATGTTTAAGGTTTAGGGCTTGTGTGTGGTTTAGTGCTTTCTTAGGGTTCTTAGGTGTTTAGAGTTTACGTTTTGCTTTGGGTTTAGGGTTTGTTTAGGGTTTTGGGTTTGCTTTGGGTTCAGGGTTTGCTTTGGGTTTGCGTCGGTTTGGGGTTTGCTTTTGGGTTTAGGGTTTGATTGGGGTTTGGGGGTTGTTTATTTAGGGTCAAGCGGCTTTTTAGGGTCTAGAATTTAGTTTGGGATTTAAGGGTTTGTTTGGGGTTTCGGCTTGTTTAGGGTTCAGGGTTTGTTTAGGGTTTAGGACTTCTTGCGGGTTTGGGGTTGGTTTGGGGATTAGGGTTTGTTTAGGAGAAAGGGTTTGTAGGTTTGTATAGGATTGAGGCTTTAGGGTTGATGGCTTGTGTAGGGTTTATGGCTTGTTCCGGGTTTAAGGTGTCTTTGTTTAGGGTTTGCTTACGGTTTAGGGTTTGCTCAAAGTTTTAGGGTTTGTTCAGGGAAGGGGGTTTCAGGGTTTCTTTGTTTGTTTAGGGTTTTAGGGTGTGTTTAGTTCTTGAGGTGGACGAGGGTGGGAGGGGATAGACCCCTATCCATTTCCGAAAGGTGCCTGTCGGGGATAGACCCCTGTTCAAGATTCATAGGGGTCTATCTTTCTCTGCAGATAGGACCCTCCGTTTCGAATAGGGACCTATGGAGCGTGAATGGGGCCCTGTCCCTGAGGAATTGGTCCCGATTACAGGGGTCTATCGGATTGGATTTGGGGGGGTCTGTGGATAGGGGTCTATCCGAAACCTACTTTGCATGGATAGGGTCTATCCGATCGGGATGGGGGGAGAGGGCTATGCCGGCTATGCCTTTTCGGATAGACCCCTATCCGATAGGGGTCTATCCTATTAGGGACTCCTACTGTGTGTGTTTTGGGTGTGTTGGGGTGTGTTGGTGCGTGTTGTGGCGTGTTGTGGCGTGTTGGGGTGTGTTGGGGTGTGTTGGGGTGTATTGGGGTGTGTTGGGGTGTGTTGGGTGTGTTGGGGGGTGTTGTGGGATGTTGTGGTGTGTTGTGGTGTTGTGGGGTGTTGTGGCGTGTTGTGGTGTGTTGTGATGTGTTGTGGTCTGTTGTGCTGTGCTGTGGTGTGTTGTGGTGTGTTGCGGTGTGTTGCGGTGTGTTGTGGTGTGTTGTGGTGTGTTGCGGTGTGTTGTGGTGTGTTGTGGTGTGTTGTGGTGTGCTGTGGTGTGTTGTGGTCTGTTGTGGTGTGTTGTGGTGTGTTGTGGTGTGTGGTGGTGCGTGGTGGTGTGTGGCGGTGCGTGGCCGCCGCAGCATATGTCGGTGATTGGGCGGTGGGCGGTGGGCGGTGGGCGGTAGGCGGTGGACGCGGGCGGGCTCGGGCGGACGGGGCAGGCAGAAAAATTCAAGAACCCCGCGTGGCGATGAGGCGAAAAACGGCTTCGGATTCAATGAGTGTTTTTTTTAACGTTGGAGGCAGGCTCACTGACTCACTCGCTCACTCAATGAGTATTGTTCGACAACCTGGGTTATTATTGCACCTCCAGCTTTCTCGCTAGTCGAGCTCGGGTGTGTAGCGTTGAGTTTTGCATTCTGTCTATCTATCAAGTGCATGCTTGCGCAAAGGCAACATCCTTGGCACGCAGGTTGCAGCTTTTGATTGAGAATGCCCAGGCCCCAGAATCGTCATTCAAGTGCCTCAAGTGCTGCTTGCGCACTTCCCGAGGTTTCCGTCACGCTGCTCTTAAACTTTCATCTTGCCCAGCTAGATCACAATGGACAGAACCTCAGCTCGTGGAAAGAGGGTGCATGGCTCGAGGTTACCATTGTCGCTAAGGACGCCTTGCTGGACGAAATCTTGTCCACGAGCTGTACGGCGACGTGAATTCCATTCAAGTAGTGCTGCCTCTAGTGTCGACAGTACATGCAGTTAGGTTCTGTTCAACTTTGATGTTTGCAAGCACTTTTCAAGTCCAGGTGTTTCATGAAATTCCTGGAAAACGATGGGACGCCCTCACTCATCTGCCCCACTCTAAGCAAAGAGTTTTGGCAAGGACCCTTCGAAACAGCAGGGAGAGATGCTGTCAGGCTTGACAAGCTGGGTGTCTCGAAGCAATCGGTTGTTATGGCAGAAGTTGGAGTGGAGGCGGGGGCATGAGAAGAACATTCTCGGGTCATGCCCTTGCGTGGCGCAACGCCTACACTTCTTTGGGGGCACTCCACGGATGCTCGGAGCGGGACATGGCGGGACTTGTTGCGGGTTTCTTTGGGGCACTCCTTGGTGGAACTCTCTACAGGCTTCGTCGGGTGCACTCCAAGGTTCCTCGGTGGGACTCCCTGTGGGCGGGCTACCTTGGGGGCGGGGCCTTGCCATGTCAAAACAAAGGTGCAGATCAACCAAGTCTGCATTGCAGCAATATCTGGCCTTGCGCAAGTGGCTGGGACCTGGTTGCCCAACATGTTTGTCACTTGCTGTTGCAGATAAAGTTTATAACTGTATCTGTGTCCTTGTGCTGTTTGTGGGCATCTCAAAGTTGACTGCGGAGGCTGCAAATACCAGCCAACGGCTGTTGGAGCGCAACCCTCTCTTGTCGTACATTGGTCAAGGTCTCGGTACATCTCAATGCATCTCGAGTTGGCTTTGCAAGCTTCATGCCGAGGCGTGGATCCGTACATCAACAATCATGCACTCTTCATCGACGTCACTGAGCGCTTATCCCTTTTCCAGGATTCAGGCGCCGCAGCATGGGCATGATTCTCTCCATGTGAAGGGAGTCGCGGTCCTTGATTGGGATGATTTAGGGTCTTTAGAGTCTTCAGAATATGTCGGAAAGCTCATGATCTTTGGCTCCACCGTTACGTGCTGCCAGGGTGTGTGAGGTTTCGGCACCATTTGAGCAATGCCATGTGCGGACAAAGTCGGTGTGGACAATTTGTCACATGCGTCTTGGAAGTGTATGAAGCCTTAAGCTTCAACCAGCTAAGCTTCTTGCATTCACTCGGCAGTACTGCTCAACCCACGAGTGCTTGCGCTGCGCAACCTTCAGATCGTTCAAGTTCTTTACATCTTTCACGGCTCCTCTTTGTAGCATTAGCGGTCGAGACGGTTGTGGTGCGAATGTCGTTGTTGTCGTTGTTGTCCTTTTTGTCGTTAGTGTTGTCCGTGTTATTGTTGAGTATGATGTGTTCATGTTTGTAACGAATGCTGGTTTGTGTTCGTCCAAGCTGGAAGATCCTCAAGTATCATGCGCTTGATGCGTGTTTGCCTGTGAAGGCCGGTTTGTTCTTTACCGCAACACTTCCCTCAATGCATCGCTGTTTGTTGTCCCGGCCTCGGATATGCCAGTCTGTCATGTTCAGCTTTGCATATTCAAAGGGCCGAGCAGAGGCTGATGGGTCCTTGGACATCGTTTTCTTGGACGCGCGCCATGACTTTGAGGCCCCGTGTTGCGCTGCCTTCGTGTGTCCGTCGTGCAGTTGACACAGGTGGACTCATTGACTCATTGACCCATCAACTTGCAGGCTGTAGTTGACGATGTGGCAGCGTGGAAGCCGAAGGTTCGTCCCGGTGGCATCTTGTCAGGCGAGGTGCACTGGGTTTTTTGAGGGCCGCTAGCTCAGTGGGAGTTGTCATGCTTTTTGCCGCAACAGGCCACGACTTCAGCTGGATGTTTCCTACGGTGGCCGGAGCTTGAGCTTTTCAGCATCATGTTATGCTGTCAACAACTCGAAATGCGAAATGCCTAGGCGATGGCTGTGTACAAAGAGACATTCTCTTCGCCAGAACGAGTTGTGCATCTTGCACCTGATGGAGTATGGTCCTCGACTCAGATTGGTGTGTGTTGGCAGGCCATGGTTATTCAGCAGTCTGAATGTCTAAAAATGTTTCTTTGCAGCGTTGCAGGTGGCTACAGTTGTGAGTGCCGGCCATCATCGAAGTAGCGTCCGGGCACACGCTCTCTGACTGCCATGGTTGGAAAAGCAGCGTCATCTCTTCCGCCAGAAGACGAGAAAGCTGTCGCAAGAGACAAAAGCAAGACATCATGCTGATCTGTCAGGCACGAAATCACCATACCTATGGCTGGCGCAGGACTCTTCAATGAGAGGTAGAGAAGATGCTGTGATGTTGTGCCTCCACTGGAGAATCCAGTCTACTTTGCAATGGGCAGGTTCATGCGAGTGCCGTTCAGAGCTGTGAGAGCATTGTTTCTGCTTCTGAAAGTTCGAAGGAGGGCTTGGATAACCCTCCGTCAGACCGCAGGCTGAGTTCCGACCACACATCAAGCCAATTCGTCGGACCAAGTCATCCACTGTTCCACGTTTCCTTTCCGGCAGGTGGGTCCCGCTTCACCCTTCGGATTCTGAGCGACTTGAAGACATCCTCGCCCGAAGCCGCAGTGGCCAGGCCATTCGATTTGATTTTGTCTCCAAACGACTTCGAGAAATCATCTTAAGGCACTTAAAGTGTCAGTTAGAGTATGTTAGAGTGTTCATTGTAGGAGGCGCTCCCCGCCACGGTGCCTGTGGACTATGGCTGCGGTCTCAAGGAACCATGTTTTCGACCACACAACGCCATGTTCATGTTCCCACTACCAAAGATGAGGCAGGTATGACGTTGAAGTGGAGAGAAGAGTTCTGAGGCCGTGTGTTAGTCACGGTTAGTCGCATGTCGAAGTACATCACATGACACCTGCCTCCTGCGAAGGGCCGTGTATTGGGACGAGCCAGATCGGCGGGTTATCCGGAGTTCTTGGTTCAGAGGCGCTCAACTTTGACTATCTTCTGCTTTGGACTAGATGTGGTGATGACATTGTTGGCATTGGTTCCACTGATATGCAGTCGCACCGAGGCCGGAAAGGTGCCTGGGTTCCGTACGAGGAAGAAGACGGTGAGGCTGAGTGCGTCTGCCGAGTCCACATGAGTCCACCTTGCGTGCAATGTTTCTGTGGAAGGGCTTGGAAGAAGCCTTCCAGCGCTTGCGGACCGGCAAGGACACGTTATGGACCTTGTTCCGTTGCCATATGTTTGCCGTCCTACGCGCAGCATACATGCATTGTCCGACCTTGTGAATTTCGTGGATAAAACGATATTCCCTTTTCTATCTCCCGGGTCAACATTCCGGCCCTTGTGTTGCTACGCTTGTTCCCCTCCTGAATGCCTCCCCCTTCTGACTCTCTGGTTCTCGATGTCAACCTTCAGTTCGCACACGGATCAATGTCCCCAGGATCTATGTGTTTGGTCATGCCATCCTCCGCAATCTGCAAGTGATCCTGCACACATCAGGAGCAGGCTCCATTGCTGGTTCCCGTGAACAGGCTCGAGCTAGCCAGATGAATGTGCTGGCAACCAGAACGCCTGGAGTGCTTCTGACCAGGGGCAAGGATGATGTGCGCTTTGAGGCCTCGAAGCATCTGTTCTACACGATTTTCTCTCGCATCTGACTCATGACTAGCAAAAGGAGCTGAAATGCAAGAGCCAGTATTGCTGGTGTTTGGTCCTGTCCAGGCCTTGCCACCAGAAAGTGCCGCAGATGAAGACTCTGGAGCACGACTCAGGATTCTGTTGAAAACTGGTGTGAAGCTGTGCGAAGCCATGCTAAGCCTCATTCTGGGCGTGATGGCCTGATACTTCTTTGGGAGCTCTATCACTCAGGTGCAATATCCTCCATGCTTTTTTGGAACGCTCCAAAGCATCAGCCCGTGGCTCGATACCTAGCCCAGCGATGCACATGCGCATTGCTGCATTACGTTGCAAGCATGTTGCTGACACAACTGTGTTAGGGCAACTGTACCTCATAGGTACTCCTTTTTCCTTGTCATGCTTTTCTCGGGTTAGCTAACAGTAGTGGAACTGGCAGGGAGCAGACGTGTAGGCGATGCGTAGCTTACACCGCAACGGATTGCACGCCTTCGGCGAGCGAGACTGCGCAAAGATTGAAAGGTTCAGAACTGGTCCCAGACAAAAGGGGGTTGAACTTGCGGAGACAGCTTGCACAGTACTCACAAGGGCGTCCGAAAAAGGTGCCGGAAAGCACGTAGACAACGCTCCTGGTCGGATGCAAACAGGGGCAGATGCACTTGGGGACTGCACGTGGATGAGGGTTGGAGCACCCAGTGTCTGCTTCGCGCAGCTTCAGTGTTTCGACTTGCCTCCTGACCCTCCAAACCTAGACCCAAACTGTAAACAGCAGCGAGCGTGCCGGGGGTGACAGAAGCCCGGCCGGCACGACAGCCACACGGTGGGTGTGAGATTAGGGTTCAGAAGTTCGGCCTGTTATTTAGTTGTT
This sequence comes from Symbiodinium natans, assembly GCA_905221605.1. NCBI lineage: Eukaryota > Dinophyceae > Suessiales > Symbiodiniaceae > Symbiodinium > Symbiodinium natans. The sequence continues at coordinate 72,410 of CAJNDS010002361.1, forward strand.
GCCCTTCTTTTCTCTCCCTTTTAACCATTTTCGCATCTTTATGCGGCCGTCGGGTGGGAGGTTAAATTCTGCGGAAGCTGCAGGTAACAGATCAATGGGGTGATTCAAGTCACCCAATCAGATCACACTTTCAGATCACTGTCCCATGTGAGTCAGATCGGTCCCGAGGCCCGTCTCGGACATGACACAGACGAACAGGATCAGAGCATGTGGCTGCCGTAGACGAACAACATCCTAGCATCTGGCTGCCCCAATGCGGTTGTCTGCAGCCTGCTGGTGCCCCTTATGCGGCACAGACCCCTATCGTTTGTCCATAGGTGTCTCCTCCAGATAGACCAAACCCACAAACCTATAGACCCCTCGGAACAGCAAGGCTTGATTTATTTAGGCATTTGGGTTTACGGTTTGGGGTTTAGGGTGCTGGGCTTGCATGATTGTTTTTTGGGATGTGCTGGGTCTCAGGTTGTGGGGCCGCTAATCCTAAAGCCTACTTGCTCGCGAGCCGAATCATCCTGGCCTGCTCTGAATCCAGCGGTGGGAAAAGCCGATTCCACTGATCCAATTCACAGCCCCCCCTCCCCGGAGACTAGCGCTGGCTTGCGGAGGGGCTGGAGTTGGAAGTTGGGTGGACCTCCGGGGCGGCACTAAGATCCTCAGGTTGAGGGTTCGACGAGCACCCCCTTCTTCCCCCCTCTGTGGCGCTAGTGCGACAGTGCCTCGGTGTATGATGTTATGTGTGCATTCCTTGGACTTTGGGTGCAACTCAATCGTGGGTTGGGGGTCGTTGCAGTCTTTGAGCATCTGGAGGTCTATTTCTGGAGAGGATTCACTTTTTCTGCGATACTTGGAAATAACAGGCCGTGGGGCCCCTTTTCGAATTCAACTATGTTTCGGAGCTCGGAGCCTACTTTTTGGCAGCAGGGCGATGCGGACCCGGCAGTTGCACAGACGGATGGTGGCAGTTTGGGATGGGATGGGAGACGTGAGCAAGGCGGGGGTAGGGTCTACCCCGGGCGCCGACGGCGTGGTAGAAGTGCGGGCGGTGCTCGCAGTGCGTACGCTACGCGGTAGCGGTGCGAGCGGTGCTCGCGTTGGTATGCTGCGTGGGCGCAGACTCGAGGACAACATCACAAGGCAGAGAAGCTGGATATTGGGAAGCACGTGGTGTACAATTCAAGACTCATGGATTGGGAAGGAAATGTCAGCCAAGTAAGGTCGCGAAGTGAATCAGTGGTTATTGAGTGCGAGCGGGGATCAAGCCCCCCTCCAGCACCGTCGACGCCTGGTTCATCCGGCCTCTACCCGCGTGGTTTCGCCTCGTTTTTCTGCTGCAGCTTCACAGGGTCCTCATCGAGATGCTCGCGCAGGTAGAAGCGGTAAAGGACGTGAGCCTTTGGGTGGTCAGGGCGAGGGCAAATTAGCTCGCCATGGAGGTCCGCAGAGCGTTGCGTTGTCTCGTTCGTTTCGCGTTGCTGTTCCTTTGTGTTTTGTGGTTGTCGTGTCGTGTGTTGTTGGGGCTGGCCTCTTAAGCCTTGTGCCGGAGGGGCCGCCCTTTTGTTAGGCCAGGCTCGTGCCTCGGTCGATCCTCACCTCACCTCACCTCACCTCACCTCACAGCCCCCCCTGATCCGAAACGCCTGATCCGAAACGTGGTTCGACCTAATTCTGCCCACCGCAGACTTTCCTGCAAAGCCCTTCAACGGCCCCAAAATACACCTGCTTCTCACTTTGAAAACTATGAGCCAGCTTGCTTCAGACCGGCCCCGAAGCATCCCGGAACCTTGAAACTTTACACCATGGACAGCGAGATTCGTCTTGAAACCTGGTAAGCCAGCGCTCAAAACCTGAAAGCTGGATATGCGCCCTGAGAACTGTCAGGAGGCTCTGTGTTGAACACTAGACTCTAGACTCTAGGAACCGAGGCTAGGGAGCGCGTGATTGTCAATCTGAACGGGTTTTGGCATTGCCAACTTGCCCAGGCTCATCCCTTCGGGCCTGGGCGCATTCCCCTTTTTCCATAGCAAGCGCAAAAACTCAAGCTTCAGCCTGGTGAGTGGTTTTCAGAGCAAGTTCGACATCTTGGAAATATCTTGAACCGAGGGCTTCTTGACCAACAGGAATCCTATTTAGCATCCGGTGCCATGCGCTTGTTGTACTTGTCAGGAAGGCCCCTTCCGTGCCTCAGACATCAAGAGCGACGCTTCTTCTTCAGCAAAGGAGGCAAGTACGCCTAATGCTTTTCGTTTACGTTCGATGCAGCCGGCAAGCCCGTGTGAAGTATTCTTGGCAGGCTGCAGCATCCCACTCAGGCCTTGTCACGACTCCCTCAACTCTCTGTGCGTGTGCCTGCAAAGTGTCTTTGTGAACTGCCGATCAGGCGACAGGTTGCAATTCACTGCGATTCAAGAAGCGGTTGAAAGAAGCGGATCTCAAAAGGAAGCCGTGCAAGTGTGGCGCGGGTGTCTGGCCTCAGCTGCGCATCTGATGGACCGCGGCGCATTCTTTGCAAGCCGCCTGAGGTATTATGCTGTTACCGGTGAAGATGAACGACATGAGGACCGAAAGCATACGCTGGCAACCCAGGTTTATAAAGACCAGTGAGTGCCTATGCGTGCTTCGCAGGATGATGAAGAGAAGCTGCCAGAACACGTTGAGCTTTGGCCTTGGATGTTCTAATAGCAGTTCCGCATCAGGCTGGAAATTGGGATGCCGTTTTTCTTTTGAAGTTAATAGTTCTTGGCCATTCTTCTTCCACCATTCTTTGCCGCTTCCTGGCCCGGTGTCCCGCCCGCCGAGTCTCCTGGCCTGGTCCCTGGAGTAGAAAGCCGCCAAGTTTCCCACCTTCTTTAAAATGTCCGCAGAGTCCCGCCACGTATATCCCACCTTCAGAGAAGCTGCAGGGAGTCCCACCGAGTATCACTGGAGTGCCCACCCGTAGAAGAGCCCACCAACGTACCCTCAAAGAAGCTGCTAAGGGTTCAAAAGGAGAGTCCCGCTGAGTAGTGAGACCGAATATCCCTAATTGCAGTGCCGACGCCCAAAGCAGCATGCTGAGAATCCCTCCGAGTATCCTTGGAGTGCCCAGCCCCAGAGAAGCTTGCAGGGGAGTCCCGTATGCAGGGTTACCTACATGCCTTACCCTCTGGTGGAGTAATGCAAGCTGGAGGCTGGTTGAGGTCTAAGTTTGAGAGGCGGGGCGTCTGAATCCTAATTGGCCAACCAGCTGCCATTCTGCGGGTGTTTCGGTCTGCTGTGCAGTATTATTAACGCAGCTTCGCTTGCCAGGTGAGGGCTGTTTATGGACGTAAAAATGTAGAAGACATCGAGATTGCAATGGCTTTGTGAGGTGCTGCTGTACAGAGCAAAGGATATTCCAGGGCTGAGGGGCAGAGAATCATGCATGCTGCGGAGGGGGAGTGGCGGGTCTGAGGATACAGTCGCATAAACACAACCAAGGAACAGTAGCAATACGCAAATAATGCCACCTCCATGGCCATTGTTACCGCAAGTTGTGGCATGAAGTGGCCGCTGGTGAAGGTGCTTGACTTTCGTGGTTCACGGCATTGGCCAGTACCATCGTGCACAGCAAGGTGCTAACTCACAGTTCTTCAAGGCCAGTGCAGATTTTTGTCACCCGTGACCTGCTGCGAGCTGAGATGTCCCGAGATGTCCCGAGTTTGGAAGGAAGTGGCAAAGGTGCGCAAGCTGGCAGCACAGTACCAGCTTCAGAGAGCGAAGGAGCAGGCATGAACCGGCAATTCGCAAGGGGCTTGCGGCTCTTTGTGGCATGACGTAAAAATCCTTGTGCAGGCTCGTCAGGGACGGATAGAGTTTCTTCCACTGGAGTGGCATCTTGGATGCTTGATTGGCATTGTCATGTACACTCTGTGCATGTATTGTGCATTGCTGGCCTTTTCGAAGAGACTTTGCGAGACCACTTCATCCTTGTTCTGCAGGTATGGCCCAGTACACGTCGAGGTTGGAATAGGCGATCCTAGAACACCTTCCTGGTTCCTTGGCATTTGTACATTGCTGCGAGTTGTTGCAAGGCAACCGGCTGAAGAATGTCACTCTGAACTCGGCACCTGTCTGAACTTGCTCAACAATTCCAGGCGAGGCTCATCGCGTCGATGCCCCCACTGAGGTGAGCTACCTTCGTGACTTTGCCAACTTTGCGCTGGCAGACGTGATGGTATATCTGGACACAAGCTGTCATCAAGAGGATGCCTAGTGCGGATGTTTCAGAACGAAGTAGCTCAATCCTCGAGGATGATCAGTGGCGCGAACGCATACATGATGAACTGCTGAAGAAGATGGTCAAGCTCTTAAGTTGCAACTTTCCACTGCGCTGATTTGGATCAGAATTCAAAGAGTGGGCTGAGGGTCAACTGTGGAAGCTCTTTTCTGCACGAACTCCAAATTATTCCGGAGAGGCCGACATGTCAGTGAGAATGCAGTGAGAATGCATGTTGCTCGGGCAGAGTCGCTCTCCGGCAGGTCCCTTTCAGTTCTTCCAACTGTCAAAAAGTTAAAGGCAACATCACGACCATGGCTTGCATTTCGCAGCGTGGCTCATCTACATACTTCCTTCATGAATTCTGCAAAAGTGACGTTCACATGTGTGTTGGATCGGCTGCACCATCATGGGACTCTTCATCACCGGGCACCTTGCTCACGGTGGGCTTGATGCCACATTGGTTTGGGCTGGGCACACATTAACGACGACAAACTCTTCATGTACCGGCTGAACAAAGAGAGCGAACGTTAAGTCAAGTCTAAGCACAAAATTGTAGAAAGTTCTTTGCATCGATCTCAGTAAGTTTCACGCTATGCGACCCGCCTCGGCCGGGGCCTGCGCAGCGGCGACGTGCTCGTCGTCGAAAGGACACGCAGAGCAAGCCTGTAGTTGTCAAGCATGCGACGTGTCACTCACGTCCTTCCATGAATAAAAAAGGGGGCCAGAGCCTTTGCAGTCCACTCCCAAGGGGACACGGAATACGCGCAATGCAGGGTAGCGCCAGCAGGGGGTAGTTGGAAGGTGTAGGATCTGATCTGAAAGGAAGCGGCAAGCGGGTGGGGCGGGGGCAAAGGGGGAGTACGGAAGTGGGGGGGGGGGGGTGGGGAAGCGGGGGGCTGGTTGGGTGGGGGGGGGGGTGGAGTGGGGTGGGGTGGGGGGTGGCGGGGTTGTGGTGTGGAACCTGTTAAGCGCAGGTGGGGTGCCTGCTTTGTGCTCCCAGAGTGTCGAAGCATAGAAAGCAAAAAACAGCCTCTTGCATCGATCCCAGGAATATGTCGATGCTCGTTTCCTTTAGCAGTTTGTCGTGCCGATGTTCTTCTCAAAAGCTAAGCTGTGCACACATTCCTAACGTGGTGGGATCCTTTTTCAGCTTGTTTCTCAAGCTCTGCAGCCACGATCTGGCAGACTTGCAGGTTGCGGTCATTGGCCATTCCCTGGGCTCGGTCATCATGTTTGATCTCATCCAGAAGGTTCGCCTGCATGATCCTGCACATTTGGAAGACATCGAGGGCGTTGTTGGCATATTTGGAATCCTTAGAGGCGTCGTGTCACGAGTCACTTTTTCAAAGCAAATGGGGCGCTCAAAGGCTAAGTGAGCTGCATTGCTGACTCCGGCTGATTTCAAAGCTCTTAACAGCCGGGGGAGTGAAGAACTCGCCATCTCAGCAGGGGAGAGTTGTGTTTTCCATGTTTAAATACACCCCTTTTTTCTGTTAGTCAGCGCAGTACTCCGGCGAGTTTGATCTGAGCATGGCCAACCCTGTCCCCCAAAGCTGCGAATCGTCATAAGTATTCTGCTCTCGTCGCAATGTGATGTGGACATGGGACATATTTGCGAGTGACTTGCAGCCTGGTGCGGATAGTGTTTTCAGAGCGATGCCCCTAGCGAGACCTTTTTGGGGCCAAGGCTTCCTGTATGGGCACATGTGTGCGCCCCGTTAAGCTTTTGAGGAAACATGCAGAAACGATATGTCCATGATCCACTTGCTCTTGACAGAGGAAGCGATGCCATGCGATGCCTAAAACCCCATAAGCAATACCGGCGCGATACGAGCTCTCCAGTCGATCTTTTTCAGGACACGAGCAATTCAAGCGTTTCTGGACTCTGGCCCGAGTCGCCCCTTCACTTCCCGGAAGCCTTCCTGCCGATCATGTCAAAGTTGCCTTGCCCAAGTTCTCACACCAAGTTGCGTTGTCTGAATATTAGTGTTTCAGGATGCAGCGCCGGTTCTGTCATTCGATTCATGTTTCAACTGCATCCAAATCTGCCCAATGCACCTCGCCAATCCTCATTGATCCTCTGCAGGGGCTGGAGAAGCTTCCGTGCGGCTTGCATTGCTCGCCTTCCAAGGCTTGTTCGACTGTAGGGGCGGCTGACAGATACCTCATGAAACTTCATGACATGTCGGTGACACGGAAAGCGAGGACATGCCCCATGGTTCCAAGACCACCATGCTCTCCACGCCGGCCAAAGCCACCGTCGGCACACCGGGGAGTTTTGACAGGAAGGGCATCAAGCTCCTCAAGGCTCCACATTCTGCTGCATCTTCGTTGTGTAGTGCTGTGGTGTCAGTCTCGTAGGCTCCAACTGTAGCCGAACTCACAACCTGCCACTTGAGCGTTTCTCCACCGAAAGTCACGAGTATGATCGAGTAAGTATCCAGAGTCGATTAACGCACATTAACGCAGGAGCACGTGGCCCGGGGCAACCTTGCAGCCTTAGCGAAAGGCTGCAGCCCTGATGGCACGAGATGAGCACATCCCAAGCATCTCATTTTTAACGATTTTTAACGATCCACCCTGCAGGCAAGCATTCACACGAACACCCAATGCCGAGATGCCTCTTCGCGGTGGGCTCCCCGCTTGGAATGCCACTTGGAGCTACGATGCGACGCGATGCAGCGCGATGCGAAGCGGTGCGAAGCTATGTTTGCACGGCTTCATGGGTTCACGTGTTACTTGCAGGTTCTTAAGCATACGGCTCTCACAGAACGCTCAACGAGCATCCAGGCACCTGTCCAAGCAGTGTCGGATCTTGTCGTCAGTTCCAAAACGTTCCAAATCGTTCCAAATGTTCCAAATGAGGTATTTCCGAGGCTTGGATGTGAGATGGCCTCCCTCCAGTGCTGGACAAGGATGGAGGCCAACAGGCATCGCTTGGTTCCGTTTTTCCTGAACACTTGCGACTGCAGGTTCTTCAACGTGTTCCATCCTGATGATCCCATTGCGCGCTTTGACAGCAAAGTTTCGCTTGTGTGGCGACGTACTCCATGCTCGGAACTGTTGATCAACCGGTTACCGAACGATCTGCAGGTATCGCATCGAACCGCTGCTGAACCCGGCCTACACCAACATGAGCCCCAGGCAGTATTCTGCAAATCGTCGGATAGCACTGTCTTTTGCCTTCGATCGACTACAGGCGGTTGCAGCATGGCTTGAAACAGTCTTGGGGCCCAAAGAAACTGCCATCAACCGTTTGCGGAGACTGCCGTTCTTCACGACTTCACGATGCTTAGCAAGGTCAATTGCCAAAAGGATGAACGCTGCAGCATTCCGTATTGACGGGGCTGTCGCCCAAAGCCGACGATACAGCGTGCTTTGCGGCCAAACACACCGGTGCAGGGGTTGATGTTTGTTCGGCCCAGAATTCACTAGCAAAGTCCTTGAAGCATGGATCATTTTGACCCAGACAAGCTTACGCAGGGTGGTCCCTCATGCCGGGGGTCTGCGTTGGCACCATCGAATAGCGACCTTGTGGTCCTCAGTGGGTACGCGGCCCTGCCCTGCTGTTCAAAGGCTTGAGCATCATGCCCTGGTCGTCAAGCCTGAAGATGCCTGAAGTCATCCGTGTGATGCGAATTGGCCAGGTCGAAGAGCGGGGATGACGTAGATGCCGAGGTTAGGACGGTTAGGGCACATGAGTGGCCTCCTTGCATAGCCGACCTTTGTCCGATCCCGTCAGGCTCCGTTAGAAGAGGTCCTTGTGGTGCCTACGGAGGAGTGTTTCTGCGGGCCTCGTACTTGTAGAGGAATGCGCTACACTGTGTGCTGCATGTGAAGTAACTGGTGCAAACCAGATTCGGGCAGTGAAAGCTTTGTAAAGGTTAATGCAAAAACATGTGTAGCATAAATACATAAACTTGATACAGGTCACACGACAAGGCCGGATCACGACAAAGATAGTACCTGGTGATACAGCGAGGTGAGTTTTCGCTCGGTTTCCACCACCAACAGCAAGAGCAAAAACACCAGGAACAGTAACACCACCAACGGCACACAAACAAACAAACTGACTAACCAACTAAGAGAAACCAGCTAAACGAACTAACCAAAGCAAACAAACAAACTACCAGCAGCAGCAACTTAACAACAAGCTAACACCAACCAAACCAACCGACCTAAGAACACACTAGACACACCCTAACTGCAAACTAACCAGAAACGAACGCAACACAAACACGAAATATGCAAAAATCTAACAACAAACGAACCACAAACTTACGACATACGAACCACGCAGGAACAACAGACGAACCACTGACGAACAGACAACAAGCGGCTTGATGCGTCTTGAAGAGGGTTTGTGGAGGCGCCCGCTCGCCTCGGCTCCTGCCGCCGACTGTGCTGAGCTCCATTCTGACGCCCTTCTTTAGCTGCTGTCCCCTGGGGTGCTTGCCGCATGGAGCCCGCAGACTTCCTTGCGCAGCTGCGCCGCCGCCTGCGCATACCTGATGCTGCGGCCGACGTGTGGTGCCCTCGCTGCGAAAGTGTGCTTGACACCCACTCGTGGCATGCGAGCATGTACCCAGCAGGGGGCGACAGGACCAGATGTCACCGCACTGCTCATAGCCTTGCTGCTGCGTGGGCCGGCAGGGCTGGTTTGCAACCAAAAGTTGAAAAGTTTGACCTCCTGCTCACTCAATGCCTTGCCTGCTTGGGACGGGTCTCCCACCGCACTCGACCTGGGCATCATTGGTCCCAGGCGTTCCGAGAGCCCTTGCCGCTTGCCAGGAGCCGCTGGAGGCTGCCGCAGCCTACGCTTCAAGTGAACACGGCGCAGACATGTGCCAGCCAAGCGATCCGTTTCCAACCCCTCGTTGCTGGGAGCACACAGGGCCTTGCCAAGCTGTTCGTGTGGCTCTCGCCGCTGCGTTGCGTGAGGGTGGCCGCTGCCATCTGCTGCAGCTCTGAAGGAGCAGCCGGTCTGTGCTCGGCCCTGCGAAGTCCTTGCCCAGCCCGCCACTGCTGATTAGTGGGCCAACCCCACGTGCGTTTGGCGTGGTACAGGCCTCCTCATCCTTCACATATGCAGGCCTACACGTGTGTGAGGTCTCCTCCTTTTGCCCAGCTGCAGGCCACGTGCTTTCGCGCTGAAGGTCTGACAGCTCTGCTCTAAAGCTGTTTCTCGCTTCAGCAGCCGGCGTCCGCTTGCATCTGTCAACTGCCGTAATAGTCTTCAAAGCCCCTTATCTGGCCTCTTGTGAAAGGACCGATTGCTTCAGTTTTCCCACAAACGACCAATCAAGCAACAAAACGAACCAACAAGCTTACGAGCAACAAGTTACAGTACACAAACAGCAAGCCAGCGACAATCAAACAACAAGAAACGGTCATCAACGAAACAAGAGGCGAGCAACAAACAGACTCGAAACGAAGAGCGAACGCACAACACACAAAGAGAAAGCACAAAGACTACTGAACAGCAAACAAGCGCATGCGAATCCGGCGGGTTGTTCACGCGCGCCGAAAGAGTAGCAAGCTGCAAAAAACATCGTCGCTGCCGATGGTTCCTTGGTCCAGGGCAAGCACAGCAACAATCGAACAATCGAACAATCGAACAACAACAACAACAACAACAGATGTTCAAGGTCACATGGAGACCATTGAAAGCACTTCTAACCACCTTAAAAATCATGAAGCGAGAAAGCGACCCTGTCACGACCCTGACATGTACAATCCTCGTGACTCGAGCTTGGAAACTCCTTCAAAAGTCTTCAAAGTGGCGACAATCACCAGGATCGACAAAAAGAACACGTGAGAACGCTTTGCTGAGACGTTGTAGCACCGTGGCAGTTTTGGAGTCACCTCCTTCCCCCCAGCTCTGGCAACAAAAGCTGCTAGTTTTTCATTCGGGAAAACATGAAACAATGAATGCAACAACCGAAAACAACATATAATTATGTCACTATGTCCATGCTGGCAGGATCCTTCGAGTTTCTTCGAGGCGCATGCCAGCACTCTTGCATGTTCCCCGGCTTGTCCTGCCCACAGCAGGAAAAGCCTGGTCGCCAGTCGATCGTCACTGTTGATCGCCTCGATTATGCTTTGCAGGCCTCGCGAATTTGCTTCATGCACATGTCATGTCGCCAGAGCTGGATTCTTTGTGCAAGGCTAGTCTTCTGATCAGTCTTGTGATGTCGCTAATGTTCGGTGAAAGTGTGTTGTTATTTTATTTTCAGTTTTATGATGTTGTGCTTGTGCCCGGTAACAGATAGACCTCATTGGGGGGTCACAAGATCCGGCACGTTTTTAACAAAGGCATTCATCTCATTTCGAGCGCATTGCAAATCTACAGCACTTTTCATGCTGAGGGGCTGCTGATTGTCAAGCATCTGCCGAGACCAACGTGTATGAGAGCATGAATGAGATGCTGAGCGCCATCCGCAGCCACTTCAGCTACTGGGAGAATGAGGCCCTGCGGAAAGGGGCTCAGATAAAGGCACCTTGTCATTTGGGACACTGTTTCCGCCCAAGTCCGTTCGTGATGCTCTGCATCATGCTTGGTGCTTTGTCAAATTTTGTCAAAGTGTTCTGCTGCAGCATACGGTCATACCGTACTACCGTAATGCCATCACACCCTGCATGAGGACATGCTGCAGTTCATCATTGACCAGATCTTCGAATCGCTTGCGGCTGGTTGCGGCCTCAGTCATGCTTTGCCTCGCCATCTTCTGTTGGTGACACGTTGGGCTTGAGACGAGTCTGTCTTCTATGATTCGTTCATGTTGGACGTTGATTCGTGCCCTCAAACCCCCAGGCCCAAATAAGAAAGTGTCCTTGTTTAGCTCTTAAACAGTCGTGCGAAGTTTTGGCGCGAGGATTTGGGGGGGATGCTTTCAAACGCGGCCTCTCTCAAGTGAGTCCCCTTGCAAGGCAAAGACGTCAAAGAGGATCAAAGCAAAGCAAAGTGAAGGGCGCAAGGTCAAAAGCCGAGGCTTGGGTTGGACAACTGTGATTTTGAGAGGCAGCTGACTTACCCCGAGTGCTCCTCTCTCTCTCTCTCGCATTGCAGGGGACGGCAAAGGCGACTCCATGGCTCGTGCGCCCGTCGTGCGCGTGGCGGGGGGCAAAACCGCGGCAAAGAAAAGTCCGAGTCAAGATGAGTTTTTTGTACTCTCTCTCGGTCTGCAGAGCTGAACCAGTTGAGAAGTTGATGTTTAAGCTTCAGCCGCAGCCAGTCAGAACGTCTCTTTAAGGCTCATTGGTGCATAATGCCAGTGCTCCTGGGCGAGAGTTTTTTAAAATTGCAAAATGCAGCATGTTAGATAGTGCAGAAGTCAGTTCCACGCTTGTTTGGCGAAGCAGAGCCATGGCTCCTGATCAGGCTTGGTCCATTTTGCACATTCAGATTCGGCACGGAAAGACCTACCTTTCATGCAGACGCCAGGTCGAGAAATGGTTGCGCGGCTTGGGATCCATGTTGCCCCGAGAGGCCTTGTGTATTGCATCATAAACACCAGCGAGTGAGCCTGCCGTGCCAAGCGGTCAGGCAATTTCTGCCTTGGTTGAAGAAGTGCATCGGCAAGGTGCCTGCTGTCACATTTCCCAAACCTGCCGCAAGATGTGAGACAATCATGGAGAGTTGAGAATCCTTTGACCTGTTCAACAAGGGATGGACGGAGAGTCTTTCGACGTCTTAATAGCAAGGCGCACCGTAGTTGCACATGTCCTGTGCAGTCCGTGAAGCATCGTGAAGCAACATGAAGCAGCCATTCATACTGTCAGTCGAGCCATGCCAGCGCTGGGAGATGCAGCTGGGCACACAGTCTGGAGAGACTGCAGCTCAAGCTCAAGTTTGGATTCGGTAGACTCGGGTAGGCTACTTCAGACAGCTTTTGGAAGGTTCGCCCTGCACACATGGCAATGCTTCGGCGATGCTGGTGGTCTCCTCTGCCGTCCCAGCATCCAGCAGCAAGTAGTGTGCTGAGCATGTGGCAAGGAATGCTAACAAGCCATTCGCATCTTCGCAGGCCGCTCAGAAACGGGTGTGCAAGCTACTTCAAGTGTTTGAACAGTGCCACGAGTGTTCGGAGAGGTCGAGCAAGCCATCCCCTTCGCCCGGCATGACTCCCCAGAGGTGCCTAGAGTAAGCGACAGTAAGCTACAGCCCGTAAATCTGATGATTCAGCTACGGCGCAGCTACGGGTTCGCTTCAGCTTTTATTGAAGCGCCTGTGTTGGGGAAACCGGTTCAGATTGTGTGCGGGCTGACCTTTGCACACCTCAGGTTCGCACCGCCTCCACGTGTGAAAGCGGAGAAGGAGACAGACGCAGATCATAATGGCCAGAGCTGCCAACAGCTGCAGAGAGGGCAGCCAGGGCTTGAGCTGCCCGAGCCGCCCGAGCCGCCCGAGCTGGCAGAGCCAGAAGAAGGGCACATGCCATTGGCCGCGTGCTCGGCATTTGCTCAGCATTTGCTCAGCATTTGCTCAGCCTGGTCTTCTTGGCTCTTCTATCTCTTCTCCTTTTGGCGGTTCCTGGACCTCTGCCTTGATTGCGAAGGATTGCCTTTCGCCGGAGCATGCCGAGCCGGAGAATGGCCTAAAGTCGTCGACTCCTTTGAGCTCTGCCATGATGAAGCAGAAGGCACTCCGCAAGCACTCCGCAAGCACTCCGCAAGATTCCGCGCGGCATATTTCCTGGATGCGTTCTGGATCAGGCTGCGAAGCCTCCACAGGCATGTGTCTTTCAAACTTCAAATCATCTTACGTTCGAAGATGTCCGAAGAGTCTCTGCACCCGCGGCGGAGTCTCTGCACCCGCGGCAGGTTCCTCGCCTGGATCTTTCGTTTCTGCGGAATAAAGGTGAGCTGGTTGCATGAGAAGCGTGTGTCCGCGTGGAGTTGACGCCAAAATCAGAATGCTGCCTTGCAGGAAACTCCGAAAGTCTGCTGAAGCACGAGTGGAAGCCGGGCAGGCTGGCACAGCATCCACAGCTGTATCAAGAGCATCGTGTGCAAGCATCACGATGCTGGGCAAACGTTTGCCCACAGGCCGAGTCAGGCAGGCAGCACAACATCCAGCGCAGAGATGGTGAAGAGGCTGGCTCTGTGAGAAACTCTTTCATGAGCAGCCATTGGCAAGAAGTCAAGTTTCTTAGGTCCGGCTTTGCGTCTGCAAGTCCGGAGGACACTGAGAGTTCACGTCCCATGTGCTTGGGCGTTGTAGGGTTGCTCTATCGTCTTCTCAAAGTCGCCTCCAAAACATCCAAAGAACATCCAAAGCACATCTTCCGTACATTTCCGTGCGGTCGCCCATCGACGGCGATGAGAGCCATGAGATAGAAGTATCTTTCCAGCGACCATTCCAGCCGGTGAGCGTGCGTGGAATGTGTGGAACCGCGGAAATCTCCTTTGCCATGCCTCTGCTCCTTATCAAAGCAGCCAGAAGGTGCAAACGTATCCTGCAGTACCGAATTACAGTGTCACAGGAGGATCTCCTGTGATGGCGTGTGTTGTGATTCTACTCCGCAGCTGTCCGAAGTTTCTGAAGGACCAGCAGCGAATAGCAGAGTTTTACGGATACAGAGACGAGGACGCGCTGCTGCAAGAAGCCGATAGAAGTTGCATATGAGCTTCAATCTGTATCTTGCGACATCCTGCAACGATTCAGCCAAGTTCAGTTAGTTGCACGCCAGGGGTTCGTGGCCACAATGACGGGGCTGCGGACGGACCTCATCCGGCCCCGACTGTGACCTACATGAAAACTCTGCCCAGACGCCGAAGAGTCCGTAGAGGCTTGGTAAAAAGAGTCTACTTTTAGATGTCCCGAAGCCTGGTGCTAGTGCATGACGAAGGGTTCTGGGAGCCTCCATGATGCAACACAAGTTGTGTTTAGTGACGCAGGGTTTGGCAGCAAAATACTGCAAACGATTGGTGAGACCCTCTAGCAGTGACTGTGACCTACAAGAAACAAAGTGGGTGTTGTTCTTTCCTGCCATTCTTCCAATCTTTGACGATGGGTTTCTGAGTCAAAGAGCATCAACTTTAGTGTCTCGTCCAAAAGCACCCCCAGCAAGCGAGATTCGCTTTAACCTTGGCGAAGGGCGTAGATGGGCCTTCTTGTTAAGATTTCGGGCTTTCTCTTGAAGAGCAGGCCACCATCTAGAAGGCAGCATGTTCAAAAGAGACGTTGCCGCTGACATGCTCGTCAGTGACAGTGACACGTCGAGGTACGTGGGCAACATGGCGGACGACGCATACTGGCCAATGCTGAAGAAGCACACTTCCCAGTGACAGGGATTCAATGTGTTCCTGCAAAAATCCAATCGTCACCTTCCGCAACTGGAGGTTGGGCATCACTCACATAGTCAATTGCGCTATAGAGGCACGTCATGGGGCTTCATGGCACGTCCAAGCAGTCCCAGGGCTCCTTATCCTTCATGCCATTCGAATCAGGCACAAAAGGTGTCGCCCGCTTATGAATCGCATGGCATCCAGTGCCCTCGGCGTGCCCTTGAAAGACACCTTCGAGGGCTTCAGATTTCGCACTGCAGAGGTACCTTTTCCTGCCGTGGCAAGATAGAGAGGAGGAAACGCAGAGCCTGACTCGGTGGCCAACTCGGTGCGGTGACACAATGACACAGTGGCTTGTAGCAAGGGCCGAACTTGGAAGAGCCAGGCAAAGGTTCCGGAGCCTGAAGGGCGCAACAAAGTACGTGCACGGTGCACTCCAGGAGAACTACGGACACCCTAAGGCCTAAGGTTGTTGCTCAGGCTATGATAAACATGAGAAGCAGCGCACGCCATGCGCACTGCCTGCGCTCTTGGCAAGGACCGGAAATCTAACAACGTTGTCCTCGTACACTGTGTGCAGGCGCTCCAGACATCTCCGAACCATGTCCAGTGCGCTCTCTCTCTCTCTCTCTCTCTTTTTGTGCATGTGTCTGAAGCTGTGTAATTAGCATGGATGCTACCTAAATCGGAAAACAAGACCATGAATCACGCACCCATGGTTCAGAAAACAGCAAGGAACGAATCAGAAAACGGCGAGGTTTGAATCAGCATGCATGGACACCTAAACCTAACCGAGCCTAACCTAACCTAAGCTAACATGATAGGTTTAAGTGTGTGCGTTTAGGGTTTAGGTTTAGGGATCTCCCCCAAGACGCATTGGTGTAGATAGGTCTACTAAGTACCCCCCTATGATAGGCGTCGATAGACCCCTATACAGACCCCTATGGTAACAAATTTATGACTTGCGCTCGAGCAGCAAGGCTTTCTTCATTTAAATAAGGGGTGTTTAGGGTTAAGGGGTTTGCAAGGTTTAGGGTTTAGATTTTTTTAGGGTGCAGGTCTTGGGGTGTTGTAGGGTTGAGGGCTTAGGGGGTTTTAGGGTTTAGGGTTTGTTTTCGGTTTAGGGCTCAGGTTTTGTTTTGGGTTGAGGGCTTGAGGCTGTAGGAGGTTTTTAGGATTTAGGGTTCAGGTTTTTTAGGGTTTAGTGTGTAAGGTTTTTGCAGGGTTTTTTGGGGGTTTAGAGTTTAGGGGGTTTTTAGGGTTTAGGTTTTTTTTGGTTTAGGCCTCAGGGTTTTTTAGGCTTTAGGGGGTTTAGGGTTTAGGGTTGTGCTCTTGGGGTTTAGGGCTTCGGGGGTTTTAGGGTTTAGGGGTTTTTATGGCTTAGAGGTTTTTAGGCTTTAGGGGTTTTTGGGGTTTAGGGTTTAGGGGTTTGCAGCCCCGCCTCTCAAAGGGAACGCAGCACTCGCATGATGGGTTCGAAAAAGAATAAAGCGGGGGTGGGGGGGGGGGGGGGGCGCAGCCCGCTTCATTTGCAAACGCAATGCCCGCATCATGGGTTTGAAAACACATGCCTAGGTTTAGGGGTTTTCAGGGTTTAGGGTTTAGGGTCTTTTACGGTTTGGATTTATTAGGGTTTAGGGCTTAGGGGTTTGTAGGTTTTTGTTTTTTCGGGGCTTGAAGTTGAGGGGTTTTTAGGGTTTAGGTTTTTTTGGGTTTAGGGTTCAGGGTTCTTAGGGTTTAGGGCTTAGGGCCTTTAGGGTTTAGGGTGTTTTAGGGTTTAGGGTTTAGGGTTTTTGGGGTTAAGGGTATTTTTAGGGTTCGGGGTTTTTAGGGCTTAGGGGGTTTTAGGGTTTAGGGGTTTTTGGGGGTTTAGGGAGTTTTTGCCACCCTTCCCATTTGCAAGCGCAACACTCGCATGATGGGTTCGAAAGAATAATGCGGGTGGGTTGGGGGAGGGTTTTAGCGTTTAGGGTTTAGTGTTTTTTACGGTGTGGATTCATTAGGGTTTAGGGCTTAGGGGTTTGTAGGGTTTTGAGTTTTCGGGGTTTGAAGTTGAAGGGCTTTTAGGGTTTAGGTTTTTTTGGGTTTAGGGTTCAGGGGTTCTTAGGGTGTAGGGCTTAGGGCTTTTAGGTAAAACAACAGTGTGCCCACTCTTGCTGACTTTTGTTTCTGATTCGTGCCTTGGTGTTTTCTGATTTGCACCGCCGTGTTTTCTGATTTGCACTCCTGTTTGCTGAGTTATGCTTGGCTGATTTGCCTGTTACCCTAATTATCATGAATTAGCTGAACCCATGCCATGCAGTACCGATGCGTCAGAGATTTTGTCTGACTGACTCCGCAAGACTCTCCAGGGCCTCTCCAGGAGTGCCGCTTTGGTTTGCGCGTGCCCCCCCTGCAACGGATGTTTATTGCTCTCTGAGTTGAACACACGCATGTGTTTCTACTAAGTTCTGCTGGTCTCCGTGCGCTGCTCGCTTTGTATCGGCCTGCCAGGTATCTCATGGAGTTTGAGGGTCTTGGCTTGGACCGTGCTCTTTCCGAGGCCCGGCTTGCAGCAGCTTAAAAGTCAAGTCCGGAGGAGGGGCAGGAGGGGGAGGAGGGGCAGGAGGGGGAGGAGGGGGATGAGGGGGAGGAGGGGGAGGAAGGGGGGGGGGTTGTTTTTTCAGCTTCTATGTCATGTCTGCAGGTAAAATCAAAGCACAAAGGATGCTTGACATCGCCTCACTGGCAGGCTGGATGGGAAGATGCGTGGCTGGTAGGATTCTATCTGACTCGTGCGCTGACCTCCGTTCATTGTGAGTACCTCTGCTTTAAACCCGCAGACATTGCTGCACAAGTTCAACGCAGAGCTGCTCCGTGGAACCTGATCCAAGCTGTAGACGGGGTGTCCGTCTGTCAACGTAACAGCTTCAACCTGAAAGAAGCTGGTAGTTAATGTTCTCTGCATCTCATGCAGATAGATTCTCTGGTACCACCGCTCCATGCATCAGCTTGGTGCATGAGATGGTCCCGAATGACTTTGGAATATGTAGCCGACAGCGGTGCGCAAAAGCGATGACGGAAGATAGCTACAGTTGGCCGCAGGTCTTGCTTTTCAGCCTCAAGGCACATGTATGATGTATTCTTCTGTGTGGAGACGAGTTGACAGCCCTGGAATGCACAGACTAGCTGACTAGCTTGTTGGTTCGACGCAGCAAGCACGTAGACGTAGACAGCTGTCAATGTTTTGACAGGCCCGAAAGGCGTGGCAGAGCCTTCTCAATGTTGGTATGACTTTGTTGAACGTTGAACAACTTCAACACCGGCACGCACACGCATGCGCATGCGCGTGGGTTCAAGCATCCGTGTCGGGCACCATGACCAGAAAGAGCCAGCACAGTGTAGCTCACTGCATGAGAGTGGTTTTTCTTGAGAGCTTAAGCCCTGCGTAAGCCTATGACACCCCCCTTCAGTCCTCGACATGGGTGTTACAAACGGTGATTCGCTCTCAATCTACTTGGACCATCGCGCTAGTTGCGTTTCGGGTGCGTGGGATTGTCTTGGATGCGTTTCGGGTGCGTGGGAGTTTTTGGGATGATTCCTGTGTTTTGTCTCGTTTTTTGTTGGGCTGAAGGAGGTGCTGTACGTTCTTCCCTTGGAAGCTGTTATTTGGATGATGCTCTATTTGCGATGTGTGTGTATACATGCCCAATTATTTTACATATGTGTATATATACATATATATGTGTGTGTGTATGTCTAGATGTGTGCGATTTTCTTTTATGTACCTGCGTATGCTTGTTCGCAGGATATGTAGGGAGGCGGGCCCCCGCACCACCACCTGAGGTGAATGCAGGGGAAACGGTTTAGGGTTTAGGGTTTAAGGTTTAGGGTTTAGGGTTTAAAGTTAGGGTTTAGCGTTTAGGGTTTAGGGCAGGCGGGCCCCCTCTACAGTGCCAGCCTGGGCACTGCGGGGGGAAAAGGCTTAGCTCGTCGCCTTAAACTAGAAATACCCTAAACCCTAAGCCCTAAAGTGCTGGGAAGGGGTGGGGGGGGGGGTCCCCTGCACTACCACCTGAGGTGAATGCAGGGGAGTAGGAGCAGGTGGGTCCCCTCTACAGTGCCAGCCCGTGCACTGCGGGGGGAAGAAGACGACGTCGCCTGAAACCGTAAACCCCAGACCCTAAACCTCAAACACAAAAGCCTAAACCCTGAACCATAAAGAACTTGTAGAACTCCCAGAACCTCGGCCCTCAGAACTCGTATCACTAAACCCTAAACCTCTAAACCCCAATCCCCAAACCCTAAACCGCAAAACCTAAACGCATAGAACTCCGGCCTTCAGAACGGCTAGAACTTTTAGAACTTTTAGAAGTTGTAGAACTTTCAGAACTTTTAGAACTTTTAGAACTTTTAGAACTTTTAGAACTTTTAGAACCTGTAGAACTCGTAGAACTTGCGGAACTTGTAGAACTTCTAGAACGGTTAGAACTTTTAGAACTTTTGGAACTTCTAGAACTTTTGGAACTTTTAGAAGTTTTAGAACTTTTAGAACTTGTGGAGCTTAAGTGACTTGAAGAACTGCAGTACGTTTAGAACTTTTAGAACTCTTAGAACTTCCCAAACTTGTAGTACTTCTAGAAAGGCTAGAACCTTTAGAAGAGCTTCAATGACTTGAAGAACTTAGAACTTTTAGAACTTTTAGAACTTTTAGAACTTTTAGAACTTTTAGAACTTTTAGAACTTTTAGAACTTTTAGAACTTTTTCCCGAAAGCATCGCGAAGGGTTCTTCCGTGCGGAGCCCTCTGACCCAACAACATAGAGTGAAGTGCATAGAGTGAAGTGCATAGAGTGAAGTGCATAGAGTGAAGTGCATAGAGTTAAGTGCATAGAGTGAAGTGCATAGAGTGAAGTTCATAGAGTGAATTGCATAGTGTGAATTGCATAGAGTGAAGTGCATAGAGTGAAGTGCATAGAGTGAATTGCATAGAGTGAAGTAGAAGTTAATAGAAATTACGAGATTTACGTAGAATTTAGTAGACCTTCGTACCCAGTCCTAGATTTCTAAATTAAAATTAAAATTACTCTTTTAAAATTACTCTTCTAAGGCGGCGGGCTGGGTTGACATCGCCAATCGGGATTGCAACCCTCTGCGGGTTTGGGCGTGGTCGCGGTGCAAAAACCGTCGTGTTTTTACGTTTCTTGATTTGCGCGGACAACCCTCTGCGGGTTTCCGCGTGGTCGCGGTGCTAAAACCGTCGTTTTTTTACTTTTCTTTAGGTCCGCGGACAACCCTCTGCGGGTAATCGCCGGGTCGCGGTGCGAAAACCGTCGTTTTTGGTACTTTTTTCCGTGGCCGCAGACAACCCTCTGCGGGTTTCGGCGTTGGCGCGGTGCCAAAACCGTCGTGTTTTTGCGTTTTGTGACATACAAAAGTAACCCCTCTGCGGGTTTCGGCGTTGGCGCGGTGCCAAAACCGTCGTGTTTTTGCGTTTCTTGACATGCAAACGTAACCCCTCTGCGGGTTTTCGCGTGGTCGCGGTGCGAAAACCGTAGTGTTTTGCGTTTTTTTTGTCGACTTGTGTAGTACAGACGTAGTACGCCGGGGACTTCCGTGGCTGGAAAATCGACTTTTGTAGTACAAACGTAGTACGCCGCGGACACGCGGAGCTTCCGTGGCTGGAAAGTCGACTTTTGTAGTACAAACGTAGTACGCCGCGGACACGCGGAGCTTCCGTAGCTGGAAAGTCGACTTTTGTAGTACAGACGTATAGTACGCCGGGGACGGAGCTTCCGTGGCTGGAAAGTCGACTTTTGTAGTACAAACGTAGTACGCCGCGCACACGCGGAGCTTCCGTGGCTGGAAAGTCGACTTTTGTAGTACAGACGTATAGTACGCCGGGGACGCCCGGAGCTTCCGTGGCTGGAAAGTCGACTTTTTGTAGTACTCACGTAGTACGCCGCGCACACGCGGAGCTTCCGTGGCTGGAAAGTCGACTTTTTGTAGTACAGACGTATAGTACGCCGCGGACGCCCTGGGCGTCTGAAAACACCGCAAATAGCATGGTAACGGACATCTGGCCGCTTGAAAACACCGCAAATAGCATGGTAACGGACATCTGGCCGCTTGAAAACACCGCAAATAGCATGGTAACGGACATCTGGGCGCTTGAAAACACCGCAAATAGCACGGTAACGGACATCTGGGCGCATGAAAACGCCGCAAATAGCATGGCAACGGACATCTGTGCGCTTGAAAACACTGCAAATAGCATGGTAACGGACATCTGGGCGCATGAAAACGCCGCAAATAGCATGGTAACGGACATCTGGGCGCTTGAAAACACTGCAAATAGCATGGTAACGGACATCTGGGCGCTTGAAAACACCGCAAATAGCATGGAAGCGGAATTCCGGACATACTTGAAAACCTCGCAAATAGCATTCCCGCCGCGGACACCCGGAGCTTGCGTGTCGAAACCATCGCAAATAAACCATCGCAAATATCGCGGGACTCGAATTCCTCGAAACCCTTGCAAATGTCGTGGGACTCGAATTCCGGGGCCTCGAAAACTCGCAAATATCATGGGACTCGACTTCCGGGGCCTCGAAAACCTCGTAAATATCGTGGTTCCAAAACCATCGCAAATACCCTGGTCCCCGAATTCGCTGGTTCCCAAAACCATCGCGAAAACCATGGTCCCCGAATTCGCTGCTTCCAAAACCATCGCAAAAACCATGGTCCCCGAATTCGCTGCTTCCAAAACCATCGCAAAAACCATGGTCCCCGAATTCGCTGGTTCCAAAAACCATCGCGAAAACCATTGTCCCCGAATTCGCTGGTTCCAAAACCATCGCAAGTATACCACGGTCCCCGAATTCGCTGGTTCCAAAACCATCGCAAATCAGACAAGTGCAGTGTACAAGTGACTATGCAACCATGTAAGGGCATACATTTCTCCAAGTGCATACAGTTCGATTACAAAGAGTCAAGTGCATGGAGTCAACGCACGGCAAATCGATGCTTTCGGGCCATCCCTCTTCTAGTAGAACTTTTAGAACTTTTGGAACTTTTGGAACTTCTAGAACGTTTAGAACTTTTAGAGCTTAAGTGAGTTGAAGAACTTTTAGTACGTTTAGAACTTTTAGAACTTTTAGAACTTCAAGAACTTTTAGAACTTCCAAGATCGACTTGTAGTACTTCTGGAACGGCTAGAACTTTTAGAACTTTTATTAGAAGTTTTAGAACTCTTAGAACTTGAAGAACTTCAATGACTTGAATTTAAGAACTACCTCTAAAAGCTCTAAAAGTTCTAAAAGTTCTAAAAGTTCTAGAAGGTCTAGAAGTTCCATAGCTAGGAGAATGTCTAGAACTTTCAAAACTTCTAGAACTTTTGAACTTTTAGAACT
The DNA here is from genome assembly GCA_905221605.1 of Symbiodinium natans. NCBI lineage: Eukaryota > Dinophyceae > Suessiales > Symbiodiniaceae > Symbiodinium > Symbiodinium natans. The sequence goes on from CAJNDS010002361.1 coordinate 94,330, forward strand.
TTTAGAACTTTTAGAACTTTTAGAACTTTTAGAACTTTTAGAACTTTTAGAACTTTTAGAACTTTTAGAACTTTTAGAACTTTTAGAACTTTTAGAACTTTTAGAACTTTTAGAACTTTTAGAACTTTTAGAGCTTTTAGAACTTTTAGAACTTTTAGAACTTTTAGAACTTTTAGAACTTTTACGCTTGGAACTTTCAGAACTTTAACAACTTCCAAGTCGCAGGAAAACTTTTAGAACTTTTAGAGCTTTCAAAACTAGAACGTTTAGAACTTTCAGAACTTTAACAACTTCCAAGTCGCAGAAACTCGAAAAAACACAGCTAAAACCCCATACGCCCGAAATGCGTCCAAGACATTCCCATACGCCCGAAATGCTTCCAACCCGGACCATCTTGGGAATGGACCCCTCAGCACAGAAAAAAGCGCTTTTTTGTGTCTTTCTAGCCCTGCGAAAGGAGCCCTCGCGTCCGCTCGGGTGCACCGCTATATAGGAGCGCAAACGAACAAAGAAAGCAACAAGAGAGACGCATGAGTCCTGTAGGAGCATCGCAGTATGCGTCTACGTCATCTGCGATCTGTTCCTGGTTCAATTTTCAGCCCTTGCCCCTGCAAGCTTCCAGGGCCTCTTCCCGGGCTTCGGGGCAAAGGGGTGAGAATCAGATCCTCGCTAAAGTACGGCTTATGAGTTTGGCCACCTGTGTGCACGTGGCTATGGCTCACAGGCAAATGAGTAGATGAGTGTAGCTAACACGGAAGCTTTTGGTGTGCATGGTTGCCAAAGGCAATCTATATGAGGCCAGGCAGATTATTCTTGTGAGCTACTAGCTGATCTGGAGCAGTGTGATCGTGGTCTGTTTCGCAGGATTGATACCGTCCTGGCTGTAAGCGAAAAGCTACGTTGGATGAGTGCAGCTAGCTCAGTTCAGCGTAGCTTCAAGGTCGTGTTCCATTCTTGATGGTGTCCCTGGCTGATTCCGGCCCATGCTCAGGATGTACGAATTGGAAACAACACTTCTCTTTCTGCAGGAGCCACTGAATTTGTGTTTTAGCCTTAGTGTTCTCGGCCTGCCAAGACATTGCAGGCCTTGCATGTACAATGGAGCATGTGCCAAGGCCGGCAGCCCCATTTGCGGGACGGTCGACGAAGGCAGCGGCATATGCTGCGCTCTCACCGACAGCTGCCGAGTTTTTGCCTGAAGGTGCGGCTGTTTCGGCACTTGGACACTAAAACATACTAAAACCTTTCGTCGTAGTTGAATCCTTCACCAGGCGACGCTCGCCAGTGGGGGTGGAATGCCAGGGCCTTCAACTTGAATGCTCCTCAAGTCAGAAGGGGAATCCTTCAAAATTCACACATGTCACGCGCCCAGGGCTCCTGGAGCCAGAGTGGAACCTGGACAGGACACGGAGTGCTTTCGACACTATCTATGGCAGCTTCTATTTTCTTTGATCTTATTTGCTCCTCTTTTTTTCTCCCAGGAGGAAGCTGGCCCGGCCAAGGCCTGGAGCCGAAACACGTCGGAGCGCGACATGCACGAAATGTGCACGACTTGCACGAACCGCTTTTTGAGCGTCTTTTGGACTGTTTCGGACGTTCGTGCTTTCAGTGTTCGTGTCGGAAGCTCTCCATGCTCTCATCCATGCACTCCTCCATGCTCTCCTCCATGCTCTCCTCCATGCTCTCCGCCATGCTCCTGCAAAAGGTTACTCCACCAATGGCGGAGACATAAACGGCTGGGCAGGTGAATCGGGATCCATGTCAGCGCCAGCTTGATGGAATCTCTCACAGTTTTGGTGCTTGGAGCAACTTGGGACAGGAGCTGCTGCGTCACCCACATGCTGGTTCAACGACGATGCATACTCCACTGAGTGTATGCCTCAACTCAGCTTGTACGGACGCATTGACTCAAGGCTCAAAGATCCTCGTTGTGGATTGTATACGATTCGTATATTCATGCCGTGCTGCAGTTCCTCTCACAGCGATTCGGAGCCCGAAGCTGACGCCGACGAAGCCCAGGGAGGCACGCTTTACTCCACGTTCTGTCCAGCGATGTCCAGCATCCACTTCATGGATGCCTTCTCAAAACTGCAGCATCCCACTCTTATCTCTAGGACCTTTCAAAGGTGTGGAGATCAGTTTGGTCTCGCATAGCATGCCAGTTGAGTATTGTCGTGTCAAAAGTGTCGCAAAGAGTATGTCAGAGGCGCCGAGCTCCACGTACTTCACCAGGCGTGCGAGGCCGCGTTCACGAGGAAATTCGAGAGCCCCCCCTCACATGTCCATGTTTTTTCCCACGAAGACTTGACAGAGGTCCCGAACAATGAAATTGCGGGTGATGACGATGACTTTGACTCGTTCTCAGAGGTCGGGGTGACGGTAGAACATCTTAGAACATGGCTTCAAACGATGCAGAGCCAGGGCTCGTCTGTAGCTACATGTGGCTACAGAAGTCGGGGTCAGGGCGTTTCGATTCAGAATGCTTAGTGAAGTGCCTAGTCAGGACGACGGCGTGGATGCTAGCCTTCCACGCACAGCCACTTCCGACGGTGAAGCTGAGCACGTGGTGCCTTCGAGCCGTGTCGACGTCATCTCGAAGCCAGCCTGTGCGGCTGGTGTTGAAGGCCCTAGAGTCAGCTGTTTCTGCCAGGTGTGTGGACTGCAGCCGTAAAGCCGTAAGTTTTAGATATCGTGCCTGGGCCTCTGCGCGGCCCCCAAATTTGGTACCGCACGCAACCCATTTCATACACAGGCATTGTTCTTTCATACCCCAAACAGTGCGAGACCATGTGAGCCCACATGTCCAGAACATTCCAAAACGATGACAGTTCTTCACATTTCATGAGCAGACGTCAAACAGTTTCGAAGATTGTCATGCGAGGCCCGCAGAACGGGCCCACACAAGCCCTGAACCCTAAAAGCCGTAAGCAAAGGGGATTAGAGGTGGGGGCCGCGACGAACCTTCGCATCGATACATCGTCCCCGTCCGCCAAGAACTGCATTGTCACATTGTGATTTTGACTTGCAGTACTAGAGACATTTTCAACTTTGCAGCTTGTTGGCGTGATGGTTTGAGTGTGTATTCCTCCGGGCCCCCACTTCATCCCTTCATCATCCTGGGTGTCGGGTTGGCTGGCAGGTTCAGATGATGGCCCTGCCTCAGAGGTGGCCGGAGCAGACGAGTACTGGTGGTGCCTTGTGTCGATATTTTCTTCACTTTGTCTTCCCAGGAGAAGTGCCGCAGCGATGCAGTTTTTGCTCGCAGTCGTGAGGAAAGCTGCTTGCAACATGTCAGTGCACAGAGGCTAGCGCAAGCCAGGCTTGAGTTGGATCTGCTGGGTCAATATTGACCCTTGCACAGGAAAGGCTTTTTTTGCAACCTCCTTCGGTGTGTGATTGTAATTGTAGTGCAACACGTCCCGCCTCGGCCGGCGGGGGGGCAGAAACAGTTCTCGACAAGATGTGCTAGGGGGAGGGGGTGAGTGAGGGAACGGTGTCATGTGGTGCGAGGGGCACTGGTGGGTCTGAATCCCGCCGAGCGCTTGCTTGGAGCCCCGGCCCCAGAATCCGGCCGATTTCTGGACCGCCCGCCCCAAATCCAGCCGAGAATCCGTCATCATCATCACCATTAGCCCCACCGTCAGCATCATCACGGGCGAGATGTCGATTCTGCCAGATTCTGCCACGACTTGGGCCTCGGGGGTCGAAATGATCGATTCAGAAGAGATTTCGGAGGTCTAAGAGGTTCAAGAGTGCTTCGAGGAGCATCTGCTGTTTTGGGAGACAGGTGGAGATTGGTATGTGGGGAGGTGATGGTCCGGTGTGATGGTGCGGTGGGCGTGCGGCTGGGATGTTGTGATGGGGGTGGTGGTGGTGGTGGTGGTGGTGGTGGTGGTAGTGGTGGTAGTGGTGGGATCATGGCACGGGCGTTCTGAGGTCACACGGTGTGGTTTGGTGAGTCGGGCGGTGTGCTGGGGAGTCCGAGGGTGAAGTGCGTGTTTGGGTGTCAGTGCTTGTAAAGTGGAGCCTTAAGTTAGCTTGAAGAACGCGTTGGTCTTGGTGTGGTGCCACTTGTACGAGGAGTTAGTGCAGAGCTGCACCGCTGAAGAGCTGCAGGCATTGGCCGCATTGTCGGTATCCGTATGCGTGCTGAGAAACCATGCTGAATGCGATTCAAACCCGGAAGGCATCAGGAGACAAGAGCATTGGGTGTAAGTACGACATCCGCTTCATGCTCGCAATGAGGCACAGTTCCGGATAGTTCCAGGTGCAGGTTCGTTGCGACGGAACATCGAAACACGTCGGAACTGGGCAGCCAGGCCTCCAGTTGCTGATTCAGAGACCAGCCTGCAGCTGCCTCGGTGCGAGCAGGCCAGGAAACAATTGCAAACTTTTCTATCTGTACTTTCGCTGACGCCAAGATGCTGCCGTTCCAGAAACTCTGTCAAACCGTCTTGTCCAGCATGTAGTGTCCTTGGACCTCGGTAAGTGTCGGAGCCCTTGCTGCAGGGTAAAAAGTGTTTCGCAGGTGCGACCCGAGGAGGATGTGCCAGACCTCGACTCAATGCCATGAGCTGCTCACATGCTGATGTGCTGGAATCTGGAAGTTTTGCAGCGACCCCTCCACAAGGACTTCTTGCGTCGCCGTGAGGACTCTGAGCCGAATGAAGAGGCCCATCATCTCCCTGGATGGAGTGTGTCCCATCTGGTCTTCACCTCTGTCCTTTTCTAGGAAAGCTGGCGAGCAACACGATCCGGAATCTTGGATCCTAACAGCGTACATGCACCAGCCGTAATCCACAACTGTTGTAGATTCGTCGTATCACTGGCACGAGCAAGGCGAAGCATCAAAGAATCGCAGCCGGACAGCGCAGGACACCGACATCGGCAGCGATGGGTTGAGTGTCGTACGAAGCAAGCTCCCATTTGTGGTTTTGCCTTCGTCTTGGCGTAAGCAGTAAGCTCAATTTTTGGAACACCGCACGCTTGTTGTCTCAGAATAAACCGCTGTCGCTGCCTTCGACTTGGCATTCACTTGCCACAGTCAGCGTTCAGTCGGTTCATGCATGTCCCAAGTGTCGCAGGCGTCAGCGGTTTGGGAACTGCAGGTTTGACACTCCTTCAGCAAATACGATGCAGTCTCTTGAAGAACACTTGAAGATACTCGCAAAGCCTTGGAGAGAAGCGGAGGGTTCCTTGATCACACTTAGAGCAGTCATCATCGCATCATTTGCACATCTTGCCGAATGTTGGACAGGACTCAAAGCAGACCAAGTCTGACAAGAGTGATAGAAGTACAAAGCAAGATGCACAAGCTTCGGCGATGAAGCTTGAGGCACGTGGTCATTTCCTTGCGAAGCGATGGCATGTCGGATGTGTACAGTTTCAACATACCTGACGTGCCGCCTAGCGGACCTCCTCAGTCCCTCCGCCAGGTTAGTGACAATTCCTGGGCAGCGCAGATCGCCAGAAGAAAGGCCTTAAGAATGTTGTCACTGCCTCGTTGGCCCTTGCTGTCTACGCAAGACCCTTGGCCCCTTTGCTTCAGGTTAAAGCGGTTGACAGTTGGTTAACAGTTCGGTCTCCATCGTGTGTTGCTTTGGGATGTCTCCCGATAAACGGGTACACAGCAATGATTATAATGATTGCATTGCCCTTCATTTGTTTGCTGACAGCTGTTTCCCATCATCTTTCTTTCCGCTGAACCAGGATTCCAGAGCTCCAGATCCGAACCAACCCCCTCCTCCGGGGAGGTTTCCCACAGTGTTGGGTTTCTTCCCGCTACTCGGAGGGCACACTAAGTTTGAGACCAGCTTTGAAGGGGGTGGCAGAATATTGACATTGGTGGAGGGGGCCCATTGTGTGCTGGCAATGGTGGAGGTGAATGAGGCCGTGATGTGAGTAGCTCCGGGTGCGCACAGGTCGGAGTGGGCACTTAGTATCTGCAGAGGGATCTGTGGAGAAGCGTGTTTGCCGCTATAGGCACTCGACTGGCGCAACTGCCCTGAGCGGAGGTGACGGTGTTCGCTTGGCTTAGTACCCTGCAGGGTGACCTCTGGGGGAAGAGCCGCACTGGACGAAGTGATCGCGAGGATGGCAAGCTGTCTTGCCTGCCGACCGACCGAAGCGATTCTTGTCTTAAACGTTTTTCCGTGGGATGCTCATCTTGAAGACTCGTCTTGCCGTGACCACGTGTCTTCTGTTTTGGACATTGTGTGCAGGGAGTTCCTGTTTCTTTGGGAAGCTCTATTTCGAAATCGAGACGTCGCCAAAACTTAGCAAACAATAATTAGGAACCAGACGAGAACATGAGCTGTCCGGACACCATTGTTTTCTGCGACAGGCACTCCTGTATGCCAGTGTGTCAGATATTCCAAGAGTTCCCGGAGAGAGTTTGGTTTATTCTTTTGACGCTACGCGACCCGCTTCGGCCTGGCCCAATTCAGTTCCCGGAGAAGGCGCTCAGCATGTGGATTCCGTAATCGCCTCCAAGCCAGTCCTCTGAGAAATCTGGGGCCCAGGGGGTCCAAGCTTTGGGCTACAAAAACGCTCAACCCGAAACCTCTCGCAACACCACGCCACAAGCGCCCCGACGTTGAAAAGGGGGGGAGGGGGGGTGGGGGTGGGGAGGCGAAGAATGCACCGTCCGCTCTCACACACCTGTCGCCTACAAGAAGTACCCATTCCAGGATAGAGGGTTCTTACCCTACCCAAAACACTTATGGCCCCGCATCCGCACCCCTTTTTTTTTGCCTGGAATTCCCCTAGGCGAAAGCGGACGGTTGCTGGACCCCCCCCCCAGCCCCCCCCCACCCTCAACACCCAGCCTGCACTTCGTTAGTTACGTCGACATATGGCAGGGGGGTGCCTGTTTTCGGGCTTGCTCCACTCGCATGATGTGCAGGCGCTGAGCAAAGAAAGCTCGGACGATTCCTTTGTAAAGAACATGAGAAGTGTTCTGAACAAGCTCACTGCAGATGCCTCAGGGTAAAGCGGTCCCTTTTGCTCACATAGTAGCGATGCTGTCATGTGTCTGAGGTTGAGAAATTCGACACGCTGTGCCGAACCGAGAACTTTAGCTATGTGCATGTGGCTTGTCGTGGTTGAAGATGGTTGCAGCGTATCTGCTGTCTGGCAAGGTCTGATCAAATCATAGACTTGGTGTCGCAATCGGACCGCCCCAACCACGGGATTCCTTTGCTGATGCAGTTGGTCTTCGAGAAGGCCGTGCTGTCTGGACAATCCGTCTGCGCACTGGATCACAGAAGTTCTGCAACCCCAAAGGCTACCACCCAGCACCACTTCATCAATATGTGCCTTGTCTGGCTTGTTGCTGGTAGCTGAGTGGCATACGGTACTTTTCTGGTGCTTTTCAGGTACGTGGGCTTGTGTGTTAAGCTCCACAAGTGGCTCACTGACAGTGACCACATAGATGGCGCTGAGCCGGAAGCCAACTTCAGATTCACATGTGAGGCAGCGGTACGAGAAAGTATTTTGCTTGAGAGATGCTAGAGGTCGCAAAGCAACTTCAAGCGCGTCCTTCTGAATCAATGTCAATCCTCATTTGAGCAGTGCCCCGCTGTTGTGTTGGGATTGCTAGTTTGTTTTGTTGATGGATCCTGCGAGGGTCTAGGCCCAGAAGGGAAGGCGTCAACTGCATGTGCCACCCGATCTCGGTCGCCTCCCCGATGCCGGCCATCCATCTCGCTCCCCTAAATGTGACCCTTCATCCCGCGATAGGAATCGATGAACTCGTTCGCCTGTTGCGTCTTGTTGCGCTTAGCTGCCTTCCTCCACTTTGCGCCCCTCGCCGCCCTTCGTTGCCCCGCTCCACCCGATCTCGCTCACCTCCCAGTTGCCCTGCATCCCACACCCGAACGTAACAGCGTCCATAAAGGACTAAGCGAGAACCCTAATCCCCTGAGGGTGTTTTTGGGAAACTTCTTAAATTCACATATATATGTACGTGCACACATGTTACTCTTTCTCTGTCACTATCATCTAGCCTTCACTTCTGCATACTTCTGCACTCATGCAGGCCTGCATGATGCCAGGTATCTGGAGCCTCCGGAAGGCTTTGATGGCCTTACAGGTGATGAGCTTTACGAGGCTCAGGCCTGGCACAAACCATCACATGCCGCCGTCTGAGCCGTTTGGCTGAGTCTGACACAGGTCAAGTACAAGACCAAGATGCTGGGCAACATCCGTCTAGTTGGTGAGCTCATTCGACATGGGATGTCGCAGACCTGGAGCACAAGTGCCAGCATGCTCTCATCTCTGCCACAAGCTCGATGGATGATGGATGCCACGTTCACCCCAGGCTGGCGCCAAAGATCGCCATCGCGGTGGCATCAGAGCTGGCTAGCAAATGCCTTGATTCTCCGAATGCCTCGCATCGGCAGGGTATGCCAGTGCTTGGTCAAGATCTTGGGCTAGAGTCAGGAGATGACCCCGCTGTGCGCAGCGAGCGCCTGGAAACACTAGCAACTTTCCTTGCGGCAACCTCAAACACTTCGTGGTCAGATCTAGACATTGCTGGCACACAGCTGTCTTGAAAGTTCTGCGTTTAGGAGACAGTTGGCGTGGCCCTTGATGACCCGAGCCGTGCTGGCATGGTGTTGAAACAACGGCCTATTGCCGCAGCACTTGGACCGTTTGGGAGTATAGCGCCATATAGCGCCCAGAGCAGCAGCCAGGTTGGAAGCACCATCACGAGCTCGAGATGGTCTTCGAGGAGGCAAGAAAACACAAACGTGAGCGCTGGTTCTTCATGTTTGAAAAGTGTTTTTGGGAAACGTTGACTAGGCGATCTTCACCTTGACCTTAGGACCTTGGCTTCGCCACATGCACAGTGTAGTCTCTAAACAACGCAGACAGGTTTTCCCTTGTTGAGCCGGCATCCATTCAATTCATATACGTCAACATGTGTAGAAATGCAGTGAACAGGCCTTTGGAGGTGTCCTGATTCCTGGATCGGCAAGTTCGTCCTCATGTTTGGGTTGGCTAACTCTTTCTCAGCGGATGTGTACCAAGTCGCAGAGCACAATTCGTGTCAGCCGCGCATGAAATCTAATGTGCCATGTGACGAAAATACAACAAGCACCACTGATGCGCTTGATCACAACATGTTAGAACCACCTCCATGATGGATCCTCGGATGGCGCATGATGACCTTTGCAGTGCTGACCTTTGCCGGAGTTCTGGACATTGCGAGACACCGGACATATGGCATACTCAGGGTACTCGTAACAGTGGGTGTGCGCAAGCTACTGGTGCACACAAATACCTCCCATGACATCTTTGTTCATGTTGGACCTACAGGTTCATGTTCTTACACTGCAACAGATTTTGATTTTAATGGAAACGTTTTCAAGCGTGAGCTTTGTTTATTGGTCAGGCTCCAAATCGAACAGGTTGAGTTTCGCTCGGTTGTTGAATGAAGGACTCTTTATGGGGCATGCTTGCCGTCCTCGCAGGTTGTTCGAGCCTGCTCTGATGATACTGTTCCTCGACGTGTTCGCTGCCTTCTTCAGGATGATGTTGCCCAGTACAGAAGCAGTTTCGAACTCATGAGTCAGCACAACATTGTCCAGGACGTGCTCGACCTGCGGAACGGTGGATGGAAGTCGAAAAGGCGCTGGGCATGCGCAATGCGGCGCAATGTGCGTGAGATAATGTGAGTTATATGAGCCAGTTCACGACCACAGCTGCAGCGCAGGCGAAAAGACCTTAGCAAGGAAACGCCTCAGACTCTCGCCCAAGTCCATGAGAAGGCATTGGATACCTGCGTCAGATGCAGGCAATAGACAGAATTTTGCGATTTGACAAACGAGTACCAAAAAGGCGAAGGCAGACCAAGTTCCGAGACGGGACACGAGCAAAAGCTTTTCGTGCCAGACTGAGAGCAGCGTAATTGAAAGGCAGATCAACAGGATCTTTGACCTCTTAACAATGGGGGGTGCAGCTTCTCCATGCCTCTCAGGTCCTGCAGGGCAGAGGCTGACTCTTGAAGTATCATTCGAGCTATCCGGAGCTTGAGCTTGACAGCCTTTGCGCTTGGCCACAAAATCTTAGCCGTTGCCTGGGCAGGTCTCATCTTCGCCATCTTGGACAAGTGTCAGGACGAAACAGGGCAAACCTTAACAAACCAATCCTGCCACTTTATATATTCTTGGATGACATTGGTATGCTTCGTGTATCCTCCCTATTCTCCTCCCTATTCTCCTCCCCACGGCAGGGATCTTGGACGACAGCTGTGACTGTCGCAGCTTTGCTTGTGCCACGCGCTCAAACTCATCCGTGCAGCAGACTTGCACGTTGAAGCATCCGCTGCCCGACAATGTATCCAGGTTAGGGTCTTTGGCAAGGCTGGACTTTGTCGAAGAAATCTGTTAATGAAGAGCATCATGCTCTGAGCGTCCGACGCTGTGACGTCTGACCACGCCGCGTCGGAATGAAAACTCACCCAGCTTGAAGAAGCTGGCCTGGGCTTTTACATTGATTTGCTGTCATCTGCAAAAAAGCCTAAAAGAACAGAAAAGAACCACACACATTAGTCACTGAGGAAGCACTTTGTTGATTTTTGTGCATCTGGCAACGTTCTTGCCTCTGCAGGATGAGACAGCTAATCAAGTGCTAATAAGTTCGCTGGAGGGCTCCACATGCGCCACGTACGCCAGTGCCTTGGCACTGCGTCAGTCTTCAGAAATTTCACAAAATGCCGAGATTCTCAGCAGACTCTAACTCTAGCTTGTGTCGCATCAGTTATGCCTTCTTCGGCGTTCCACAGGAGATTGCACAGCAGTAGCCTTACTGCCGAGGCCGATAAGCCCACCAGCTGCAGAAAAGAATTGGGTGTTGACGAGAAAGCCAGAAACATCATTCAGTCTTGACTATTTTCTTGCAGCTGCGGGGTAGTTCGAATGGCCATTGACAAGTCGCTTTCACGCGTGTGGCTGTATCCCGGCTGCTCAAAATCGATTTCCCTTCTTCTTGACTCGTCGTACTCATTCACTTCGCGACATGTTGACGACAAGCTGAGCATGATCATACACGATGAGAGCAGCCATTTGAAGGCACGGGTTTAGTCGATTGCTCTGAATCTAGAAGTCAATTCAGCTCGGTCGCACTTTGGAATGGCTCGCAGGGATCTGAGCCTGGCGAAGACGTCGTTGGGGCCAATTCCGACGTCATCTGGACTTAGGTTCGAAGCGGTCGGCTTCCGCAAGCCCAGAGCGCGGCCGGAAGCGCCGCAAAGTGGTCTTAGTGAAGGCGCAGGCCACGTCGTCGTGCGAGCTTGCTCCTTCCATTCCTTGGTGGGCTTTAACTCCATTTTTTCTGACCTGTTGAACAATCAGGCGGCCCAAGCGGCAGCGGAAAAGGCACTCGCACTCGCCAATCCGGTTTTAGATGTCACAGTCCCAGCTGTGCAGGCAGTGAAAGAGAAGGGCCGGCACCTCAACGAACGCATATATGGCAGAGTTTGGCAGAATGTGGCATAGGCTGTTGCATTTACCTTAACAGCGTTTTCCGCATTCTCCTAGGCAAATCGAAGCCCAGACCAAAGCCGTCGCCAATACCTGGCGGCACTGCAGGCAACGCCTCCTGCTGAAGACCCGTCATGTGCTGCCATGTAATGCTATGTGAAAGTCCGAGATGTGCAAGGCAGAATTCTGGAATGGCTGGGACATTCACAGCGCCCAGACCGCTGCTTGACGGAAGTCTGGAACGAGCTTCTCTGAATCATTGTTGAATCATTGTTGGCCCTCGTCTGTCGCAAGGCTTTAACACGGAGCGGGCAGAGGTGCAGGCTGCGCAGGCACGAGCTCTCAGCTGCTTTTTCCTGTGTGGTGCTGTTCGAGCATGTTCGAGCCACATGTCAGGTCCCAGCACAGCTTGCCCCCAAAGCCAGCGCGACCCTAATGGCGAACTGCTTTGGGTTGGAAGCTTGAGATGAAAGACAAGGCGTGGCGTGGCAAGTCTGTGCTGAGGATCCCCTGAGAAAAGCCGCCTAAAACCAGGCAACGCGTTTGAATCAATAGAGTCAGTCTTGCTTGAGTTGCTTGAATTGCTTGAATTGCTTGGGCCAACAGCACTTGCGCGTATCACTGTTGGCAGCTCCGCGGGTGGATACCGCAGCCAGTGATGATTCTGAATCATCCGCGACAGAGAGCAGGACCTTCCATGCAGTGGTGTGGGATTTCTTGCTGAGATGGAAGCCCGCAGAAGTAGAGTCTAAGTAGAGTCTAAGTGCCCTCGCGCGTGCTCACGTGTGCTCTCCGAAGGAGTAGCAGCCCGTCTCGAAGTCCTTCCCCAATTATGGCACCGGCCGTCGTTTGGCGCACAGACTTGTGGCAAAGTCCATGATGGGATGTATGAGGAGATCTAGAGGGGAATGGAGACAAGACATGTTACAGGGATCATGCGGTCTGGAGCCCTTCGTCAAACTCAGGACAAAGCAGATCAAGAAGAATTCTTATGCAGTGCATAATTGTAAACGCTTGCTCCACAGCCGGGCCGGCCCATTTGGGGGGGGGGGTCTGGGGGGGTCCCAAGGGGCGTCAGGGGGGGTGTGACCAGTGAGGGGGCAGCAAGGTTCTAGCCACAAGCTTTCCAGTTTCTCGACAGGCGGGAGGCCCAACAGCATCGGTCTGCGGCTCCTCAAGCGATCCGGGAGTAAAATCAGTGTGGGGGGAAGGGTTGGGAGGAAGTGGAGGCGCATAAGCAGCATTCACAAATCAAATGCATTCGTTTTTTTCGCATAATTCACAACAGAGGAAGCAGGGACTCCGAAAGGGCCAGAGGCCCGCTTGCAGCGCTGGAATTGCTGAACCTTACGTATGTCAGGCCAAGCAGGCGGAAGTCAAGCGCGAAACATGCAACGCCAAAAGAGAAACCTGATGTATAGAGCATGCTGGAGAATGCGGAGACTGACTCGAGCTTGAGCTCTTCGATGAAATAGCACGGCCTAAACTCACCTGTTAGGTGCCGGCGCCACCCGCCCCGAAGGTGACCAAAAGGCACGCAGTTTTTCTCTCTGTGCTTCTCTCTGTTCCTCTTCTTGATTCCTCCCACCATCTGCGCCCAAGCATGCTCAAGCTCAGTGCCGCTTGGAGTCTCAGGCCAAAGGCTGCGTCACCAAAGAAGGCCATCTGTCGGGCAACGCGATCGGCAGCGTGATAGGCAACGAGATGCAGGTCAAAAAAGCGCTCTCCGCAGCGCCGCCTGCCGCAAGCGCCACAGCTCCTTCGAAAGTTGGCAGAGCAGATGGCGTGCGATGGGGTGCGTTGAGAGGCCAAAGCCAAAAAGGTTGCGACAGCCGAACCTAGCTTTCCATCAGACGCCAGCTAAGTTTTTACAGTGAGGAGAGTCTGACGCGGCTGTGGGTACTGTGCTGCTCTCGGTGTGCTCTTGTCTATCCGAGGTGAAGAATGTGAAGACCAAGAAGGCATCTGCAGAGCCCGCTCCGGTGCGCCACCATGATGGCCTGCACAGATTACTGCATCTGCAGCGAGCAACATCCATTCAGAGGTCAAAGCAAAGAAGGCTGTGGATGTGGATCCCAAGCCAGCAAGCTCCGGGCCGTCGGCCTGAGTCTGAGAAGTCGTGAGCTGTCGAACGACATCGAACGACTTGTTCATCATCTTGCAATGTGATCTTGCACAGAAAATCAGGTGCAGCCACCCCCTGTCGCTGGATCGCAGCCGGTTCCAGGCTTAAGATCTGCATGATGTCGATGCAGGGGCATCTAATGGCATCTATGTCATCCTGCAGCAGCCCGTGTTCTTCACCTAAGCCAGTCTGGAGGGGGATTCGGCACAGTTGAGGAATTGTCTGAACTGGATCATGCGGGCCTACAGGCGAGTTCTTCAAGCTTCAGCACTCGTAGCGCACTGCATGTACCGGACTTATGATGAAATCAAATAGGATGCAGTATTGGAACGTCTTCGATCACTCTGCGATAAAGATGTCGAACCGAAGGCAAGCCGGTCGGAGTGAAAGCGTGTGCCCATGTTTTGCTGTCTGGTTAAGACCCTGTGGATGCTTTTCGAGAGGTTCTGGCTGAGTACATCGTAGTTCTAGCGCAGATGAACAAAGGCCACCTGTGCGCAAGTGTGTAATGTGTAAGCGTAATTCGTATTTCCTGCCGTTGTAAGTTCGCAGGCCCAGAACACCTTTCTGGTGAGCTGGAGGCTTTTTTCTCGGACAAGGCTGTTCTGCAATTCTTCGGGCTATACGGAGCGGAGCTTTGCTCTTGTTCTTTTTTGCTGTGCGCTTGGAGCTTGAAATTGAGTCCTGACGAGGGGTCCCCAGGCAGACGTTCTCTCAATATTTATTGGGGCCCCGGCTTGGCTGGTATTGCTGGAGATATTGGTGTCATCACAGAAAAAGCACCTTCATGTTCTGTTGATTCGGCCATCAATGCTTTCGGCCCCCCCCCCCCCCAAAACAATAAGGAAGGCAGAGTTCCGCAATAATTGGACCATGGCCCTGCATTGATTCTCTATTAAAAACAATGGGCTGCAGATCCCTGAGGTGCTGTAGCTTCGCATCTCCGCAAAGAAGCCTGCTAACAGAGTTTTAGACCCCCCCGAAAACAATTTCTTTAAATGTGGGGGGTTTTCCCCATGCGAAATCCCCCCTAATGGAAAGCAGTCTTCCGGCGAGCTTCCGGGCAAACCAAAATTCTTTAAATGTGGGGTATTAATTAAACAGGTGCTCGGATTAGGTTGGGGTTTAGGTTGAGGCTTCCCGTTGCGAGCACGCTGTTTTCCTGAGTTACATGAACTGCAGGCGTTGCTTGATTCTTTCGTGCGATGGGTGGAGGACTTGCGAAGTCTTCTCTTGATGCCTCCTAGTATCTCCTAGTATCTCCTAATCCTCGTGGACAAAAGGACTGCAAGTGGTCGTTTGTTCCTGGTGGACAGTCGTCGACGCCTCGAAATTTCAGGGCGTCTCAGGCATAAGAAGTCGCGGCAATGTTGTGATAGATGCCCATGCTACAGACACACACACACATACACGCACACACACACACACCATAAGTCAGCCAATGGTCATGTCTCAGGCCTGCAAAGCTTCGGCTCACGACGGTGCCCAATGCCAAAGGCACGAATCTTCCTGATGCTCCTCTAGATCGTGAGTTGGTAAATGCTTCTGAAGGTTCACAGCCGGTAGATTTCTGGGGCGGCTTGGCTGCATGTCAGTACTCTAACACTCCAAGCCCACAATGTCCACATGCCTAGGTAGCCAAGAGGGCTCATGAGATGATTGTTTCGACAAGTCTTGGTTGCAACATCCGGCAAAGGCCCAGCTCCAGTGGATGAGACATCAAATGGGTCGCGCTTGGCAAGCAAGACAGTGGAGGCCCCGCGTGGCGCCAAAGCGAAACAGAGCCAGAGGAGATGACGAGAGCATACGAGAGCATGCCGGTGTAACGAGATGTACCGAGAAAGCCTGCTCCAAAGCTGTGACATATCGCTCATTCGTGTTTTTGCTGTAGCCGCGGGTTTTTCTGCACCTTTGTCTTCCCGCTTGCCTCACACCCAGTGCCCTTTGCGTAGTCTCCCAGCAGGCGGCGCCTGTCGGACCAAAGACTGTCCGTCGTGGCTATGGCACCGGTTCCTTGCCTAGTTTAGCTCAGAGGTGAAAGACACTGAAAAGAATTTCTTGCAGCTGCTGGTTGAGGTCCGCATGTGGCCGTCACTAGCCGTGTTGTGCTGCAGCCCAATCCTAACTTTGATGCTGCACCTCCAGCGAAGGCCTTGTTTGCATGGCTCTCAAGCGTTTTTAAAGTTCATCATTGTACCTGCGTGCAACTGTGCGCACTTGTGTGCGTTTGGTGCGTGTGATGCAGGCTCCGACTAGCACTTCAGTCTCGAAGGCCGCAGGGCGGAAGGGGATGTTTATTTTCTGGCCAGGTGCTGACATCCGAAGCGTTTTATGCGTGATGCGTTGTTGTTCAGGTTGCTTCGAAGGCGGAGCTCTCGGAGTCTTGTTGATGTCGCTGCAGCTTGCCTTCAACTTGTGCATGCTTAGGTGTCTTCGACGCGCACTGCACAATATGCCGTGCCGCCGCCACACACTGCTGAAGCCCAGAAGGCGGCACAAAACCAGATGGGCTGAAGTGCTTCACTTTGAACATCTGCTGGGTGGTTCAGAGAAACTGCAGAGGGCAGGGGAAGATGGGAGCCGGGTTGTTATGACGCATTTGACAGGTTCATCTCCTGGGAGACTTGACCAAAACGCTGCAGCTCTTGCCTCGGATCTCCTCGGATCTCTGTGCCTCGTTGCATTGGCAAACATGTTGCAAGCCACACACTCGGGCAAAGGACCATTCTAACAAAGTTGCAAGACAGAGAGCTGCCTGACAGTCAGCGGGAGCAGCCGCACCCTGAGCCGGAGCGGCAAAGCTTTCCAGGTGTTGGCACTCCCATGTTGTCCTTCAGTTCTTCAGGTACCAGGCCATGGCTGACAAGATTCACCTTCGGATCAAGGCCATCAACCTGCCCAATGCAGCTCCTGCCCCGACGAAAATGCGCTGAATCGCTATGATGGAGGATGAGCTGCTTACCAAGGCCCCCCGCCGCCGTTGAAGGGCCGCCGAGCGTGTCGTGGGATCGCTCACAGAGGTAATGACAGGTAAGCACAGGCATAGCCGAGGCGTAGCAGTGTTTCAGGTGTTTCACACGTTGATTCAAGTCTGCTGTGGATTTGGCAGCAAAAGAGGACACACAGCGTTAGATTTTAGATATCTTTGTCTCCAAAGGCCAATGATTCTTAAAGTCTCCACTCTCTGGGCCCATCAGTCAAGTGCCTGAAAGCCTTTGAGTGCAGTGAATGCCTTCAAAAGAGAGCAGACACAAACCGCAGGTAGCATGACATAGCTCGCACCCACAGTGCATGTACATATATATATATATGTGTATATATACAAGGTGTATATATATATATATAAGGTGTATATATATATATATATAAGGTATATGTATATTTATATTCTTACCTACATCTATATCTAGATCTAGATCTATATCTAGATCTATGTCTATATCCGTATCTATATCTATATCTATACCCATATCTATGTCTGTATTTGTATCTACATCTATATCTATATCTGTATCTGTATCTATATCTATATCTATATCTATTTACATCTATATCTATATCTATATCTATGTCCATATCTATATCTATATATGTACATATACATATACATGTATATATATATATATGCTTATGCTATATGGCCCCTTGTCTTGCTTGGCCAGGCGAGGTAGTACTCATAAGTAGTACTCATATGTTCTTCAAGGTTACGAGGGGGGGTTTATACGCGCACGAACGATGAAGGACAGCTATTGGGACTCCTGCGAACAAAGTAGGCCAGAGCTGCCAAAAATTGGTAAGACCACTGAAATCCATGATTGTCATTGAGTTGTTTTAGGGATTTTCTCCATGCCTTCAAACCAAGAAACCAAACAAACAAAATCTGACACTCTTTACAGTATCGGCTTCTCCAAAAGGTCCTGAAAATTGACACTTTGGATCGGCGGTTTTGGTGCCATTTTGCTACGCAAAATTTTCATGTAGCTGGTATAAATCAGCTTCAAAAAGTCAACTGTCATGTGCTCAAGGGGGCCGCACAGTAAATACCTCATGAAGCGAACGATCACTTGCTTAAAGGCTATATGCAATAGCTACATGTTCGGATCCTCCATGAGAACTCAGAAAGCCCGTTTACCTGCCGCAGTTAATCAAACTTGTCTTCGCTTAGCATATTTTGCAGCTGAAAACTGCTGCTCCCTGCCCTAGAACCTTGTGCGTGTGTGTGTGTGTGTGTGTGTGTGTGTGTGTGTGTGTGTGTGTGTGTGTGTGTGTGTGTGCAACCTGCTGTACATGCAGGATTGGGGTCACGCCCTTTTTCAGTTTCATGCAGGGGGACGCAGCACATCACTGGGACTGCGTCCAACGAAGCTACCAGTGATGTGGGAAGCCGGAGTTGGCCGCTCCGGTGTACCTGCTCAACACAGATTTGTGACATCATCCATCGTGTATGCTGTGCATTGTTGAATCTATCGAACATCATCGCTGTGCAATTCAGAATGAACCATTTGTCGGACCATGTCATTTTCGAGGCAACTGCCTTTGCCTCGGCCCACAGCTGTGCACATGTCGTACACATCAGTTACCGAAGAGGCTGCGCATCAAAAGTGGTTGGGTCCATTGACGGGCCTCGATCACAGCTCGTGAGCCGACTGTAGGGCGCTGATTCAGTCAAGGCCAGCGACAAAGTTGCAAGATGTTTTTTGAGGGTTCTGTGATGCTTGATGTTGTCCAGTCGAGTGTCCGTCTCATCAGTTCCAGACAAGTCAACGTGTGTATGGTTCTGGCGTGTTGTCCCGTCGCGGGGCCAGATCCCAGAAGACCCGGGCATCCGGGATTGACTGAGCTCTGCTGACTGAGATATTCATTCATCGGGATCATCTGCAGTAGGCTTTGTGACATGAGTGAGTGCGAGCACAGACATGTCATCGGGATCATCCAAATTGCAGACGCAGGGGTACCCGGACGGCACTGCTTTTGTGATCTTCAGAGTACGCTGTCCGCTGTGAACAGGTGGTTTGACTGAGGCTGCATCAGGTACAGACACATGTCCTCCCCGCTAGTGTTGGTAAAGTGGTGTTGTCCTCCCTCCTGTTGTTGTTGGTGAACTTCCTCTGCACCTCTTGCCGTTGTTGTTCATGCGCGTGAGTTAACATGTCTCTTCTGCTAATGGTGGTAAAGTGGTGCTGAACTCACTCCTGTTGTGGTGATGATCTACCTCGCGCGTTCTCAGTCTCAAGATGTTTGACCTGTCTTTGTCCCGTCCGCCCTACGGGGGCATGATGCTGCCATACGTGATGCCCATGATGGCCGGGCAGACACCTTATCCAGTGGTCATGCCGCAATTTCCTCAATTTCATGCGCAGCTTCCTGCGGGACCTGCTGCTTATGTGGCGCCCTCTGCGCCCGCTGAGCCTGATGTGCCTGCGCCAATGCAGACCGCCCGGCCTTCTAGACGTGCTGATTCCCCCGGGTCCAGCACGCCCACTTCGGAGTTGATGCAACGCCTGCGGCACCGGGATAAACGCCGGCGCAGATCGGCGCCGGATGTGATACCGACACCTGCACCGGTGTCTTCTCGAGGAGCATGTCCCCCGTCGCGGTCCAGGTCTCGGTCACGCCAAGGACGCAGACGCCATGATCGACATGTACGCCGCCGTCGACGCCGCAGCCATTCAGCCTGCCGAGAGCGCTCTTCTGACCGCCCTCCCCTGCCGCGACGCCCACACCGAGGACACCAACGCACCAGGCTCTCTTGTCCCCGTTCACCCAGCCGGCGCAGTGTTGTCCTCCTTCCAGCACGCAGCCCCCTCCGCCCGACCCGCAGCCCGGCTTCAAGACCGCCTGCTCGCCCTCCTACCCCTCCGCCCGCGCCGCCCAGGCACCGCGCCACCCAGCCCAAAGCCGTGCCCAAGCCCGACCCCCAGCCTACAAGTGTTCGACGAGGTCGAGGAGTTGGCACTTTACATCGTGGACGTGGTCGTGGTGCCCAACATGACCCTCATTGGGAGCCGCAGTCCAGTGGATGGTGGGGAATGGCCAGCGCGCCAGATCCCGATCTCATTGTTCGACCCTATGTGCAACTTCGGGCTGAGGAAAAGGTTCCTCTGATCCCTTATGCGCCCGAAGACAGCGACCGCACGGTTCGAGCCCTTTGTGATCTGGACGATGGTCTTGCTGATGGGCTACTCCAGATGGTGGCCAGGATTTTGCACTCCAGCGGCGCTATCGACCATGCCGAACTGCACAAGATCGAGATCATCGATGTCGCAGAAGGAGCGTACAAGGCTTTGTTGATACCGCTCGACTACAACTCACCCTTGCCCTTCGGCCACACCCCAGGAGCCCAGGCCCTGGGGAACACATATGACTACGTCTGGAACCACGGTACCGATGAGGCATCGTGCTCCCTGATCCTCCGTGAAGAACTAGTGCGTCCAACAGACGCTGGACAAGAAGGCCTCCATTCCGTGGCCTTTTATTGTCAAGCAACTCAAGGGAGTTTCAACAGGCACACGGTCGCGAATGTGATCGACAAAGAGCTTCGCATCAGCAAGGGCACCCATGGATGCCACATCCTCGGCAGCTTTTCCTCCAAAAAGCAACATTACAAGGTGTCCTGGGGACAGGCGCCCGAGGAACAGCGCATTTGCGCCCAACGTGGCAGCGTTCGGACACCAGATCACTGGGCCTTTTGCAGTGTTCATGCTCATATCCGAGCTTTGGCTTTCCCCCTCCCTGCGTGAGGGTAGGCACATGCAGCATTGGACATCCTGGTTGCAAAAAAAGGCGCGTTCCTCGTACGCTCCATGCACTTCAAGCAGAGGTCCATAGTGGATTTGCGCGCCGAGTAGAATTTTTCACATGTTCTTTTCACGTTCCCTCAGCCATTGCAGTTTTTGATTTGAGTTTCACGTTTAGGCGTCCGTTTCACTCGCCATGGATCGCAGTCGCTCGCCAGCGCCCAGAACTGGCAACCTACCACTCCCCCCTCCCCCCCCTCCCCCATTGGCGACATTCCCTGCGCCCGTGCTGCCCACCATGACGCACCCCTTTCCCATCACGATGTGCCCACCTGGACATTCCCAGCCAATGCATGTGTTGGGACAACATTGGACAGGTGCTCCGCCTTGTGGTTTGCAGAAGCCTCGAGGCCCTTCGCACAGCGCACCGTGCGCGCACCCAGCGCAAGATCTGCTTTCCCCGCCCCGGTCCCAACCATACCAGCTTACGCAGACCGGGTGCCTCGGAAAGTCTTCTGGTCCGCCGGCATCACCAGGGACCGCCGGTGCTGTACTGCAAAGGACTCAGCAGCAATTTAGCCTTCCGGACTCATGGGCCGCCGATGCAGATTTCCTTGATGCAGCCCGCAGCATTGGCAATCTCACCTTGCCGCGTTATGTGCAGCCTACAGCGTGGGCTCGAGCCGAGGGTCTAGCAGGTCTCGCAGTGGAGAAGCTTCATCCAGCGCACTTGTTGTTTGCAAACTGGCAGAGCTACTGGTTGAGACATCTCGCGCACGGCCGCGAACTTTACCTGCTAGCCGCCAAAAACAAGGGCGAGTTAGTGCTCGCTCAAGAACTGTTGAGCTTGATCCGGTCTCGCAGCATTGACATCGAGGCTGCGGCCACAGCGCACGCAGTCGCTAGTGGCCAGTCTCAAGCGAAAAATCTTGCAATGAAACAGGTCGCTGCGCTACTTGCAGACCAACTGCAGAGTCTGGTGCCCACAGCCACAGACACAGAATCCCAGAAGCACATCCGTGAGCTTGAACGGACTGTGGCCAACTTGCAGCAACAGTTGGCAGGCAGGGCCCCTGACACGCCTCGAAGTCCTGCAAAAGCCCCCTCTGGTGCAGGGGAAGGGTCTCAGTTGGATGCGGCCCCGCATGATCGTCGTACACCTGACACCATCATTGACAATCCTGCCTCCCTTTCTAACCCTAAGAAGCAGACCCCGCTCAATTTTGCCAAGGCTTCCTCTCCGAAGCCTGCAGCTGGCAGTGCAGGGCACACCGATGCTCCTGCCGAGGTCGTGCCGGAGGTCATAATGAGCCCGCCCGTTGAAGGCTCAAGTTGGCTTGGACTCAACATGCCTCCTAAGACCTCGGATCTTGAGCTTAGCAAGTGGATCGCTAGCTTGCCCCTCAACTCTCGTAAAAAGGAGGAGCTCCATAAATGGCTCCAAACTTTGGAAGAGTGGGCTGATTCGCAGGGTGATGATTTTGGGCCCAAGGTTCGTCGAGCAGGTGCCATTTGGGGAGTGCCTGTCAGTGCAGTCAACAAGATTTCAGTAAAAGCTATCGTCAAGGTTCTGGCAGTCGCCTCCTATATGGAGAGGTGACTCCGAGCATTTTGCGAGACTCGCCCGGGGGTCCGCCTGACACCCCTGGAGCGTCGTGCTCTTTCGCATGCCAGGCAGTTTTTGGACGCCCTTGCGCCTCACATTTTGCACTTAGATCAGTTTGCATTTGGAATCAGCCGCTGGTGTGTTGCCAGAATCACGCTTCTTGAAATCATGTTCACTTTTCCTCATTCGCATGTATTGAACAGCGTGTTTCGCCAACTGCAGCTTTTTCCCCACGATTTGACCTTCTCAAACTTTCAGACACCTAGCCGAGTCTACATTCGCATCTCTGCTTGCAAGGAGACAGCCAAACTGTTCTACGTTGGCAGCACCGAACAAGCTGTACACCTGCGCGAGGCCACCCGGTTTCGCAAGTTCAAGCAGGTCCAACAGGACAAACTCGTCTCTGCAGAGTTGTGCATCAGATATTGGCACAAGATGGACAATTTTTGGGACTGGGTCACTGTGCCAGTCATGTTTCGAACTGATCCAGACCAGCTCCTTGGTGCCGAACATGCCTTGATTCAGACCTTGCAACCCCCCCTCAACTACCCATACATTGCTCAGTGGTTCAGCCCTAAGCGAGGTATTGTTGGCAGTCACAACTTAGGCAAGATTTCCCATGATGGGCTAGGCAGACTGTATCGGAAAAGGCGAAAAGCTGCGACGCTACCCAGTCGCTTGGGTTACCCTCCCATTGTGGCTGCTGTCGTGGAATCGCCTGTGTTTCGTGACAAGGAAAACACCTGGCGCCTCCTTGCGCAGCTTGGCAGCAACACCTTGGCCCGGTTTGAGGCCTCGAAGCAGATAAGGTCTCATGCCTTTGATTTTGCCACCCTGTGTCTGCTTCATAAGCTGGCGCAACATCTTCCTGTGCACCTGGCTTCTTCGGCCAAGCAAGCCATTCAGCAGGCCATCAGATTCAAAGGCTTTGAGCCCCCGCCGCATGGATGCCCGTTGGTGATTCCATTCTTGGCGACCAGCAACTTGAGAGGTCGTATGCGTGAGTTGATGCGGCAGTTCATCACTGCCAACCGACCTAGCCTCATACCATTCCACGTTCCACGCACAACTGTGGTCTTTGGCAAAAACCCCAAACTGCATCAGAGCCTGTTTACCCACAAGTTGGCCCTTCGGTCTTGGGCTCGCGGGGAAACGCCCCCTTGCATGTGCTCTCTCATTGCACGGTTTGCGCCTGATGCCCAAACCTTCGCAGGTCACCTTGCCGCCAGTGGCGACCAGATGAACCGCCACCTGCCGCCTATTGCGCAGCGGATCCTTAGATCCAACATGAACAATGCCTTCTTCCCCAACAGGGAACGTGCGTTTGAAGCTTTTGAAAAGGGCGTACGGCGTTGGTTGTTTAGGCACCACTTGCCGCAGCAAGTTTGCGGCATCGCCGAGATTTTCTCGGAGCTGTGGGATTCCCACCTGCAGGAGGTGGGCGCACGCTTTCATCATGGCGTGCTTCACGCCCTGAAGGCTACTACCAAAGGACTAGTTTGGCACTGTGAGGATCACCACGCCCACCGGGCCTTATGTTATTGTCCGCAGTTGTATCATGACATGCTCACCAACACATTTGTGCATTCGGACATTTTTGCGCCCGTGGAGGGGCCTATCGCCGAGTACATTCACGGCAATTACAGAGAAGCCACAGCACGGTTTCGCAAACGGTACCCCTGGGCTTTTAGGGCCACCCCCCGCACGCCTTACGCCTTCGGGCTCCCGAAGCGAAAGAAAGACTTTAAGGTTGCCCGACCTATCATCAGCTTTGTCGGCGCCTTCATGAGGCCTCTTTTGGAAGCAGTCGCCAAGCTGATTTTCCAGCTCACTGCCGTTACTTTCCCCGAAGCCTTCGCGTCGGGAGATGTCTATGATCTCATCCGGGAAATCCAGGTGTTCTTTGCCCGCATCGACGAGCAACCCGACAACCCTGAATTTCAGGACATCATG
Source organism: Symbiodinium natans (assembly GCA_905221605.1). Lineage (NCBI taxonomy): Eukaryota > Dinophyceae > Suessiales > Symbiodiniaceae > Symbiodinium > Symbiodinium natans. Next base: position 118,237 of record CAJNDS010002361.1, read on the forward strand.
TGCCGCAATCAGGATTTGTCGGGTTTTTTCACCAGTGTCTCCGCCCAGCAGTTCCATGACGGGTGGGAGTTCTTGCTCGGAAGGTATACACATTTATTTGGATGCCAGCACGATGCATCCTTCACCATTGATGTGGTTCAGAGAGAGCAATCTCTTCGCATCTTTCGAGGAACGCGCCGCAAGCGAGCCAAACAACATGTCTGCATTTACATCCAGGATGTCGCAGACATCATTTCTCATGCTCTTCGCATGCAGATTTTTGGCATTGCTCACAAAGCCTTCCGCCAACTCAAGGGTAGCCCTATGGGCTCGCCCATCAGCCCAGCGCTGTGTTCCATGGTCATTTCTGGACTGGAAGATATATGGAAACGCACCTTTTCCAGCCTGCTTCGCAACATCTCTCTCACCAGCTGTTTCTTACGGTACGTTGACAACCGTATCTTGTTCTGCCCTAGACACGTTCTTGTCCAGTCTGGCATTCGCCTGCTACAGAACCCACAGTTCTACGGCCAGGACATTTTGCTTGAAGACGAAATGGAGTTTGATTTCCTTGGCTTTGCCATTGACGTGCAGGGACGCAGAGTGATGTACCGCAGAAACCTCACGTCCTACGACTTGATGGACGTACTCAGTGCGTCTCCTGAGCACGTTCTCGTCAGTGGTGTACTGGCACGCGCCAGCGTCATAAAGAAATGCTCCTACCCAGCAACGCAGCGACACGCTGATCTACATTACCTATGGGACCAGGCTCAAGAAGCCGGGCTCCCTGTTCATGATTCCAGAGTCAAACGAAAGTTTTTCAGGTGCAAGGATCGCTTTCGCCCCGAAAAGACCTTCGTGCTTATGATGTGCTGAGGGTTCTTTGCATTTGGACCTGTGCGTGTCATGTTGCATTTCCGGCCACGCAGTCATTTTTCGGCCCGGGTCTCCCTGCCACGCCTGGCGTTGTGATGTCGATCGGCGTTCTACAAATGATAGTGCAGTGACATGGCCAAGGACGCCTATTGCGGAGGCCCGCTGTCATGTTGCATTGTGTTTTCGAAATGAATTGCCGACAGGCGCCCGACGTGCTGATCTATGTTATTTGTGGGACCAGGCCGGAAAAGCCCCATATTCACCATTTCAGATCATGTTGGCCGAGCCAACCAGCCTTTGATTTTCAAGGATGTCACTTGGCGCTCTACAAATGGTATTGCAGTGACATGGCCAAGGACGCCTCTTGCGGAGGCCCGCTGTCACACTGCATTGTGCTCTCAAAATGGATTGCCAACTGGCGCCCGGCATGCTGATCTATGTTACTTGTGGGACCAGGCTGGAAAAGCCCCATATTCACCATTTCAGATCATGTTGGCCTAGCCAACCAGCCTTTGATTTTCAAGGATGTCGCTTGGCATTCTACAAATGGTATTGCAGTAACATGGCCAAGGACGCCTCTTGCGGAGGCCCGCTGTCATACTGCATTGTGTTCTCAAAATGGATTGCCAACTGGCGCCCGGCAAGCTGATCTATGCTACTTGTGGGACTAGGCTGGAAAAGCCTCCATATGCATCATTCCAGATCATGTTGGCGTAGCCAACCAGCCTTTGATCTCCAAGGATGTCGCTTGGGTTCTACAAGTGATATTGCAGCGACATGGCCAAGGACGCCTATTGCGGAGGCCCGCTGTCGTGGTGTATTCTGGTTGCAATGGGTGCAACCGCCAGATATCGGTTGGTTCGACTTTTACCCCTAAGCTTGACAACGGACCAATCAAATGACCAAGAACAGTTTTGGTCCGCGTTCTCTCGGCATTACTGATAGTATTGCCACACATGTCATTGTCAACCTTGGATTTCGCAGCGACATGGCCAAGGACGCCTACCGCGGAGGCCCGCTGTCACTGTCGTGATACATCGTGGTTCCCGAAATGGATGATTGTTTTCCGCCTGTAGGAGGCTTTGGTGGCATTACTGCGAGCACGCGTTGTCGCCTGTGTCATTATGAAACTTGGATGTCGCAGCGACATGGCCAAGGACGCCTGCCGCGGAGGCCCGCTGTCGTGCTGCATAATGGTTCCCAATATGATTTTTCCGCCTGTGGGAGGCGTATGCGGAGCGCGAACGATGTGGTTCCGCATATAGACGGCGCTCCTAGACAATTCCGCCAGCGGGAGGTATGATGTTGCTGCCTGTGCACTCATGCAACGGCTTTAGCTCCCGAGTATCATGTCTTTCTTGCAGCCGGTTCAGCACCTGCTTTGGTGTGTCGCCCCACGGGGCATATGTGTGTGTGCAACCTGCTGTACATGCAGGATTGGGGTCACGCCCTTTTTCAGTTTCATGCAGGGGGACGCAGCACATCACTGGGACTGCGTCCAACGAAGCTACCAGTGATGTGGGAAGCCGGAGTTGGCCGCTCCGGTGTACCTGCTCAACACAGATTTGTGACATCATCCATCGTGTATGCTGTGCATTGTTGAATCTATCGAACATCATCGCTGTGCAATTCAGAATGAACCATTTGTCGGACCATGTCATTTTCGAGGCAACTGCCTTTGCCTCGGCCCACAGCTGTGCACATGTCGTACACATCAGTTACCGAAGAGGCTGCGCATCAAAAGTGGTTGGGTCCATTGACGGGCCTCGATCACAGCTCGTGAGCCGACTGTAGGGCGCTGATTCAGTCAAGGCCAGCGACAAAGTTGCAAGATGTTTTTTGAGGGTTCTGTGATGCTTGATGTTGTCCAGTCGAGTGTCCGTCTCATCAGTTCCAGACAAGTCAACGTGTGTGTGTGTGTGATATTTATACGAACTTAGCCAGAAATGGTAGGTACATCGGGGGGTTTACATATGTATATACGTGTATACCTGTCTATATACATGCATGCATGTATATATCTACATATTTGCACATGTATTTCTATATATGATTTGTATGTGTGCACATGCATGTACGCCGTTGGACCCTAGGCCCTAGCAATATACGCTCTGCACGACGATCCAACAGACCAAAAGAGGCGCCTTCGCGCATTGATGTTCGCATCTTCTTGTGGTTCTGCTGCTGAGTTGGCTCGAACCCACGAGCCACAGCAGCACCTTTCTGCCAAGTTGTTTTGTTTGACTACCAAACATGTTCGGTGCCAAGTTGGCGAGCATGGGCCAACGAGGCATCCATTCAAGACAACGCTCGATAAACTGAGGCATTCCGTCTTTCAAAATCCAGTATCTGAATTGCAGAGGCACGAGCCTGTGCCTCGAGACATCTCGACAGATGAAATATGGCCAGTCTTCCGAGCTGAGGTCTTCACCCTCCAAACGGCCACTGTTTCGGAAAGCCTGGCCAGGGTCCTGGTTCTTGAGGGTTGGACATTGCCCCTATGAGCTCGCGACGGCCAGGCTCCGCATATCCGATCACGCAAGTCCTTTCTTCTTTGGAAGTGGGACTGAGCCTGGAGTCCAGGACAATCTCGTTGAGGCACCAATTGGCTTTCGAAAGTCGGCTTTTCTAATGTTAGCGAGACACGACCCGCCTTGGCCGGCCGCCGTTGCTCAAGAGCACAAAAGAGGCATATGGCACTTGTGAGCTGGTTGGATGTGGCCTGAAGTTGGACTTTGCAACCCTAGTGAATTGAACCCTGGAATTTTGGTGTCCACAAATGCCCCCTGGTCCTGACGCACCTTCCGCTCCCAGATGCCGGTCGGACCGGCGGTCAAGTGAAAAAAAGTGTTGCGCAGCATCTGCTTTGAGGAGGATTCGGGGGACTGCTCCTCAAACTCCTACGGCCCGAGGTTTCGGGGGATTGTCCCTTTCGATCCACCCATTCTCCTTGCGTATCATTCATCGAAGTTCCTGGAGAGGGCAAAGGGTAGCCTGGTATCCTCCGAGGCCCTAACAGGGATCGCACTCTGGGGAACAAAGAACTAAATAAATAAATAAATAAAGATAAGAAATATGTGTATGCCACGTCGAGCCATGTCCTTGAAGTTCTGTGTCGAGGATTTGCTTTGAAATTCGTTGGAGGCTACGTCCCCCAGAATGTGCTGGGGATTTCTTGAGCCCACAGCGGTGAGGTGGTACGCCGAAACCCTGCAGCGGCCACCCGCCTCCTGCACACGACATCTTTATTCAGCCAGCTTCTCGAGTTGAAGAGTTGCCCCGGTTGCCCGCGTGTTGCCCTGCTCACTTCATGACTCACTGACTTTGGACTAGGCTCCATCGGCAACGCAATCTCTGCCTGCAGCTGCTTTGTGATCCCCTGAGTTTCCTGCCGACTCTCTCATCAGCTTGGCTCCCTTTACCCATGCTATGCCTTTCGTAAGGTGTTCCTGTGGATGCACTGGCAAGTCTGCGCCACCTGTGATCGCCCTCTGAGGTTGGCATACACTTCCGATCAAAGCAGTGCAATACAGTAACATGCGCTGCCAAGTTTAGCAACTTACAAAAAGACTGGTTTGCCAGGTGGTGGCTTCTGCTTCAAGCATGCCTGCAGCTTGGGCAGTTGCCTCTCGAACGGCAAAGCAGTGTACGCTCTTTTCACTCAAATCCCCCCTGAGAGCCGCTTAAGTCCTCAACCCTTGTTGTTCGGGCCCCCAGAGAGATACCCCTGAAGTCCCAGAAAGCGTGTGATCTCGGAGGTGCGTTCAGGATTCTTGGGGCTCAGGCACGGCTTTAGGAAGCGACAGCGAATGATATTTCCGTGATGCTTTGCGTGTGTCGGTTTGAACCACGGCTGGACTCCAAAAGAAACCTGTTGCTATGACCTCCAAGTCTTCATGCCCATGTTGTTTGTTTGGGGTCACCGGCAAAAAAGGTAGAAATCCTGTTGTAGTTCAGTTCTCGAGCTCAGGCCGGTTCGTGCGGTGCTGCTCTACAGCGTTCGCGGCGTGGAGGCCCACAGACACTTTACGCCTCTTTACTTGAGACATAGAGCTTTACAGGTCCGGAAGGCCATGCAGATCCAAGGTGTCACTTGAAGATGACCTTGCAGTAAAGGAGTAGTCACATACACATCATGCTGCTGCCATGAACTCACGCTTCGTGTTTGTTGGCGCTGGAGCCAAGCATCGAGCATCCTCACCGTGGACATTGGTTGTTTTCCTGAGCCGAACCGTCCTGCCAACTCGAACAGCAAACTACAGATTGAGCAGCACAGACATGTTTTATCTCGAGAGCGACATCCTGCTGTGTTCAGTAGATGTGCGTACGACTCATTCACGTTGCCTGAGCAGGAGTCTGGAGCTAGCTTGGAGGCAAGTTGATGTCAGAGTTTCCTGAAGCACTCCATCGTGTGCCTGCATCTTCAGGATTTGGTTCTGCGCTTAACTTCATCCAAAGCTCGAGACTTACGACCCTATGCAATTGCGGCACTGTGCCCATGTTTTAGTTTTTAGGCCTTCCAATTGAGGCCTGGCATCTTAGCAAGAAGCTGGCGATCTTCCAGCAGCTTGGGCAATCCAGTTCGCAGAAGCTTTCAAGAAGAATTCTGAAACTTCCAAGGTATGGCTGGTTTGTGCTGGGCATGGTTTGGTGGATGCATACGGACACCTGCCCAGACTGCCCTGCAGTCTCAAAGCTGATGGTAGCTGTGGGATCCCAAGTGTGGCAAAATTGCAAGCCTTTTGGTTTCAAACTGTTGGTTTCCCTGGTCACCAAGCGTTCGGGGCACCTGCTTTGCTAAGCGCAGCTTTCTTGTTTGATCTTAAGGGTAAGATTTGAGGTGTCATGAGCCGATTGTATGAGAACAGATTGGGAAGTTCCATAACGGCAGCTCCGAAAGACAACATGCCCAGAAAGACCTGCAAACACCGCTGATTCAGAACTTTCCAGCCTTTAAAACTTGGCGCCGAGGGCCCCCCCCCCCCATGATATCCCCCGTCTCACCCATGGTGGTGGGGTTTAGGGTTTTCAGGTTTCTGACTCAGTGCTCTGAGGTTTAAGGGTTTAGGGTTTTATTAGACTTTTAGGCTTTGAGGGTTTGAGGGCTAGAGTTGTCATTTCTTTCTCAGGTTTTCGGAAGGGTTTGTTTAGGTTTTCGGGTTTAGGGTTTGAGGTGGTCGGAGCCGGGGTGGTTGGAGGGTAGGGCATCCCCATCGACGAGGCTAGTGCCTTCCTGTTAGTCTCCCAGGGCAGGGCGGGCAGATGGCACGGGTGTTTTGCGCGGGCTTCCTTCCTGATGATATGCCTCCGTAAAGGGTGCAGTGTCGCCCAGTCCCCCGCAACCCCATGCTCCCCCAAGGTATCCCCTGTGAGGGGTTTAGGGTTTAGGGCTTTGGGCTTAGGGTTTACGGGCTTTGGGGTTTGAGGGTTTTAGGGTCAAGGGTTTTCGAGGTTTTGTGGGTTTTGCGGGGTTTAGGGTTTGTTTAGGTTGCAGGTTTTAGGGCTTAGGTAGAGTTTTGGGGGTTTAGGGCTCAGGGTTTTAGGGTTTAGAGTTTAGGGTTCGGGTTTTGGGTTTTGGTGGGGAGGGCAGGGGGGGCGGGGGGGGTAGGGGGTGATACCATGGAATGGTGGGGCGCTGCTGACACGGTGACACGGAACCACATATGGTCAGGCGAGTTCATGTTAATGTAGAGAAGAAATCGAGGTTTTCTTCTGGTACCAGAGAGGTTTCCCATGAAAAAGTGTGTTGCGGATCCTTCTGCTGCGGGCATTCTCTTGGGGGGGTCTCGGATTCTCTGCGGGGTTCTTTGCAGGGCACTCCGGGGATGGATTCTTTGCAAGATGCTCTCGGATTCCCTTGGGGGTAGGAGCTTGGGGCGGGCAGGCTTCCCGCCATTCTCCGCATCGTCATGAAGCTTTGTTTGGTAGGTCCTGCTAAGTGGGGCGTCATTGCTTCGTTGAAGTTGCGTCATGGAGATTTGCGCAGGCTGTGCTTCTTGAAGGCTTTCTACTTCGAACCTAGTCCTGGGGTTGAGGTGTAGGAGGAGCAAGTCGTGGTGGCGAAACAATGGAGTGCACAGTTGTCCCTTCTGCGCCTTCCCATGGGCTCCGAATCTCTTAGGTCATGTCCCTTTCCGCAGTGCGGGCGGCTGTCGCGATCGGCATCTTTCGGGCACTCTTTCGCGAGGGTGATCTCAACGAGGCGACATGACGCAGTGATGGCTCTCTCGAGATGGAAGATCATGCAGTAGCTGAATCGTTGCTTCAGGTTCCGGCTACAATGGGGGTCAGCTTCTCAATGGCGTGTCTCCACTTAGCTGGCTGCCATTCCTTTACAGCCCTTTGCTGGTCCCAGGCCACCAAGACAGAGATCAATGCACTTCCTGCGTTCCGCTTGACAAAGACTGTTGAGAACGACCAAGATGTGCCTGTCTTACAGTTCATTTTACGGGCTTCATGGCTATCTCTCACTGATCCTGATTGTGATGCACGCGCGTGCAAAAGTGCCTCGCCCGCCCCTCCCCCCGCCCCAAATGCTTTTGATGAACAGTCCTGAGTCCTTTCCAAAGGCGCCTTGCTCCATTTGCCTCTCGGGGTTTGTCGATGGTACGCTGCTTCGAAGGCAAGCGATTCCTGATGCATCGGTAGGGCCATATACAAGAATATGCTGGGTCCCTGACTTACGTACATGGAAGGTTGCCTTGCGGGCACGAATTTCATCGTCACTGCATTGACAAGTGGTGAGGGCCTTTAGCATCCGGTGCATTTACTCAAGTGCACGAGTGTTGGGGATTCTCCGGGGGATTGGCCTTACTTAGGCTTCGGCGCAACAAGCGCTGTCCCTTGTGCATGACATCAATCGATTGCTGCCCCGGGCTGAGCTGGAGCTTGGTGTTACTGTGCAAATACGCCTGCGTTCTCCGCTGCGAAAGTCCCGCAAAGCAGAGCAAGTAGTGGAGTTGGACTCGCGGAATGAGGTATGCCATTACGGCATCGGACTCCTGACCGGTGCAAGTAAAACGCTCTTCTCCGAGCCTTGCGCCGAAGCAGCTGTGGTTCTGCGAGCTGCGACTGGCTCTCTCTCCACATCGAACATCCATATCTCCATGATGTCCTCCACGACTTGAGTGCATGCAGGGCACCTGAGCGAAAAAACGTCAATGGTCGAAGCTGCGCTTGTCACACAGGCTTGATTCATGTCATTTGTGATGGGGTTGCATGTTTGTCGAGTGGTATTTTCTGCTGTCGGGGCTGTGCAATCTTGAAGCATGACTGGTTTCGCGGGGGTCGTGGGAGTCTTGACTGGCTACCCGAAAGCTGCTGGCTCCAAGTCTCAAGGGCCATGTTAGCTTCGCATATCTTAGCATATTCATCTCAGGACCTTGGTGCCACATCCTAAGCCTACGACCCAGAAAGCAGTTGTTACACAGCTGCACGGACAACTCACTCCTCAGCTGCTGTCTTGCTGGGGTTTTGACAAGAACCCATGTGCAATGGGACACGGCTTGCGACGGGCTGAGATGACCGGTCTGTTGATCCTGCTGAGTCTGCATGTGCAGAGTCTGCTGAGGGCAGTGCAGCAGTTTTGAGAGGTCGATTCAGTGCTGCCAGCAAGAGCAGTTGAAAAGGCCCGTGCCCTGCCTCGGACATTTTCTGACGAATCTTGATCATCTCAGCGCGTTAGTCCATGCCTGCAGGTGTGATGGTGAATTGCGCACTGGTTCTCCCCACTTCCACGTCTGCGATGTGGATAAGGCGCTTCAGCGAAGAAGGGCTTTTCAACAATGGCGAGCCATGGTCAGCCATGGTGAGCCTTTTCTCATGATCCAGGTTGAGTGGGGTGGACACAGTCATTTGTGCTTTGTTGCTGAAGCCAGTTTGGCGCAAGGGTGCGAAGGGATGGTTTCAAGACTTCAGGTTGTTGTCGCGATCGCAAGAGAAATCGAGAAAGTTTTCCATCGAACTTCACGCACAACTAGTTCAGAGTTTTCCAAATTCCCTGCTGCCGGCCCTGCCGGAACGGAATAATCCTGTGCCACGGTGCCTCGGAGGTGAGGTTCGAGGTTTGAGAAGTGGGCTTCCGAGTTGAGGGTTGAAGCGTGAAGCTTAAAGTGAGGAAGAAATCCACCCTAGCTCCCAAGACAAGCTCTAAGCTCGCACATCAGGACGAATGCTTGCCCGAGCGTGTCTATGTGGCCAGCTGGACTGAGAGGCTGTAGAGAGCGCTGAGATTGCACATGATTGCACTGTTGGCACACATAGCGAATCGCTCACGTTTCGTTTGAGTTTGTGCTGCCTTGCAGTTCAAGCGCGCAGCTGGTCGTCGACGATGAGCGGGGAGAAGACCCGAGGCATGTACGCGAGGCGCGGGCACGGGTGCCTCGGTTGTTAGGAAGCCGCCCTCCGTAGCCCAGTTGTTGCTGTTGTGCTTTGCTTTACGTCTACGGTGCGTGTTGCATTTTCAGCATGTGGCGCCAAGCAGGAGCTGCACATGCAGACCTTGAGCTACTCGCCGGAGGGGGCCCCCAGAGCAGACAATTACAGATAGCTGTTCTACTTCTTAAGATGCCTGGAAGTTGCTTGAGTTGCGCAAACGCGACTGCGCAAGAACGTTGCAAGAAGGTCAAGTACGAAGAGTGCGACACAATTGACACTGCTCGTTCTCAAGAACGATATTCCAATGCATTGGCCGGGAGCTGACCGGAGACAGTCTGTGTGACACTGCTCAGAGTTCTGGCCGTACCACTGAGACCCCGCAGTTCTGCAAGGTCCATACGGCCAGAATGAATACACGACGGCAACTGCTTGACAGACAGGCCTTTGTGGCTACAGAGTTTTGTGGCCACAGCTCCGGAGCTGAATGTTGTCAGCAGCTATGCCCTACGCCCTTGCCGTTTAGCCTGGATGTAGCCCCTTAGCCCAGCAAGAATCCTGAGACCTAGTGGCAGTGCCAACTTCTACAACCGACTGGTTCGTGCAAACCTGTGCCGTTTACAATCCAGCCGTCCTGACATGTCAAGCGAAATGCTGCTAGTTCAATATCCAAAGCCTGCACATCTGCCGTCAAAGTATTCAGCAAATGCTAGGTAAGTTGAGTTTCAAGTTTCATTAGAAGTGAGTGCAGGGAGACTGCGGATAAGATGGCAAGGTTGGCAAGCAGTTGTAGATGGCTTTGGCATCGCAATTACAAAGCGCCGCAGGCCTGGCTGAATTCTGCTGTTCAAGGCAGATATGCCATGTTGCTACTGAACTCTCCGGAGGCGGAGGCCTGTGCTTCCTTGTATGTTCCCCCGATGCCGCTGAGATCTGAGAGATTTTTGCCGTGCGCAAGGCGCATGGGGCTCCGATCTGGCGTGTTCCGACAAAGCAGTTGCCCTCAGATCTTGCGAAAGCCGGTCTCGAGTTGTTAGTCGGACGCTAGTGAGGCATACTGAAGCAAGTTGTTGCATGCACAGGTATGCTTAAATGTGCCTCTTTGTCCCTCTGCATTTGCATGCTCGACAGACGATGAGTTGGCAGGTACTATTTGGACCACAATCACTCTTCTTTGCCCGGGGCTTTGGAGCATGGTGATTGTTTTGCGGCCGTGCCGCTGACAAGCCCAGGTTTTTGGTAAATGTCCGACATTTTGGCAGAGCCGATGCCGAGGTCTTTTTCTCCTGGAGGGACAGATGGAAGCCATCTCGCCATCATGATGGATGCTATCCAGGTGGCTGGTGTCCTTCGGCATCTTTGCTTTTGTTCGCGTGTCCCTGGTGAACATGCATGGAAGGGCATATGTTCTCTGACCGACAGCATGATGCTGATTGCACAGGCAGGATGTGCTCAAAAAATGTTAGTCCAAAGTTTGCTGCAATGGTTTGCCTCAACGGAGAATCGGATCTAAAGTTCATGTGGAGTTTGCTTTGGAACTTGCCATTCGTTTTCATGTTAGTTAAAGAAGCTGTCTGCTGTCTACAGTATCGGCATGCTTCGCAGAACTCGGTGCGCGCTGCCAGTGGGAGTCGCATTTGACCGACGTGGAGAAAAACTGTGGAGTATTGCTCAAGTGCCCAGAAGCAGTTGTGCTTCACGATTCATTTGCTGCCTGGAAAGCGCTTCGCAGCTTGATCGCATCGCACATCGCAGGGTGCTATGCAGTATCAGGTACCGCTGCGATGATGCAAAAGCATCAGGATGCAGCGGCTGTGAAGTCTGCTTCCTGGAAGAGTCGGAGGCGGCGAAGGTGCGCCGATGTGTCGCTCTGTGGATTCCACATGCATGTCATCGCACGATCTTCGGCTCGCCGTCGCTGTCATTGTCCGACCTTCTTCCCAAGCTCTGTCAACACGTTTGCGCGCTCGACTGTTTTGTATCCTGGCGTGAGTCGGTGGCCTCGTTAGAATATGTTAGAATGCAATCACAAGCCTCTGTCCTTAAGAAGCGTGCACTTACACATTTCAAGTAGGCTGCAAACTCCAGGCGATCGTAAACACGCCATCAATGTAATTAGCACTGCAGCAAGAGAGCGACTTGATATTCGCTTATCTGACTGACGTTTTCACAATCTTCGCATACTCCGAGAAGAACTTACACATACTCGCGCTGGGACACCGCAGTTTCTTGCAAAGCTTATACGGCGCAGTGCAGTCACCGGAACGTTTCCGAGTTTTGGAATGAGTAATTCATGAACATGTCATTGCAGTCTCCAGCTTGCTTCCATTTTTCTCTTGATACGAAGTAAGGATGAACTCAGGTTCGTGGTTTTGTGCCATTTTAGTGGCCAGACGTTGTGCACGCGACAGGGCATGTGTTGACAAGCTTTTGCGCTTGTCTTGTTTATTTTTGCTTTTGGATTACAGTGATACAGTCATTGCATCTTTTGGGGCATGGCATGGTCTTCAGTGTCTTCAGGACATGTTCATTCACAGTCTGACGGTGCTGTGGCTGGAGAAGCGTGAGCCCTACTGTGCGCTCATTCGGCCCCAGCTCTGGTGAGTGGATAGTTCGCTGCTACACAGTGCTACAGTGTGTTACAGGCCTCAACCGCACTCCGCCTGGTTCTGAGTTTCACAGGGCCAACACCAACCAACAGCCCGAAAGTTTGGCTGGAGCGGCGTTCATCGACGTGAAAAGTCGTGCGAGAACGGGCCAATGCTTGTGCAAGTGTCATCTGGAGCGCATGTCAAAGAATGTGGAGAATTGTCGGAGCCGTGTGGCACAGCATCATTAGGTTGCCGCCGTTTGTAGCCAACGACGATCACTGAATTCCTGGTGCCATTCTGGATTTGTGAGATAGCTGAAGTGTGTACCTCCCCTCAAAACCTTCGGCCATCTCCGACGATTCTATGCTGCACTGCGCATGCTGAGTGCCTGTCAGAATGATCGTGCAGCAAGGGTCACTTGTCTCATGCACACGACAGATGAGGATGTCGATGGGTGCGTCGCGCAGGCAAACGGCAAAATGTTGTGCAAGCATGCCGAACACCCTAAGCATGCTTACCTTTACAGGCCAGAAGGCCTGTACTAGACTATTTCTTGTCTCAGGGGGGCACCCCGCAAGAAGTTGACCTACGACAAGCCCGGCTTGACCGAGGACTTGAAACCAACAGTGATGCACATGTGCCAGCAGCTTCACACTTGCGATTTCCTGACAAATTCTTGCCACTTGCTACGCTTTGCAGAGGACGAAATCGATGAGATCAAAGAAGCCTTCAATCTCTTTGATACTGATGGTTCGGGCACCATAGACCCGTGCGCCACACCCCGTGCATTGCGCTAGATGAGCCAATGGTGTACGTTACGTCGCTACTTGAGTGGAGTCGCACGCAGGGGCGAGCTGAAAGCAGCGATGAGATCGCTTGGATTTGAGACCAAGAATCCGACCATCTTCCAGATGATCGCTGACCTGGATCAAGATGGTGGCGCTGGCATGTCTGCTTAAGATCGCCGGAGCGGAGATGCCTGCTTTATCCGTTTTTCTAGATGTTGCATGTGCCTTCCTGTGCCTTGTGAATCGAACAGCTGTTCGCTCCTTCGCTGGGTTTCTGATTGCAAGTCAGCTCCGAACCACCGTGTCGTGACTGCTGTTTTGTGGTGTCCGATTTTTCATTTTCGTTTTCATGGTTTCAGTCCTTGGGGGGGTGGAAATGTCAACGCGCAAGGGCTCTTGTGACATGGAGGGAACTATTATAGGGGCAGGTGAGGCCCGTGCTTTTCCCGAGACGGTCTGCTTGTTTAGGCTGCTTCTCCATACTTTTAGTGCGCGTCTTTGCATGTCAAGAAATTTTTGAAGGCGAGAACTACTTCTCAATTGCGAAAGGCGTCCCTTCTGACGTGGGGCAGCCGCACACGGGGGTGTTGCCGATTCACGTCCTCTCGTCGTTTCCTGCCGCTTCATCGATTTCCGAGCTGAGGAAAACGCATATAGTCCTGTGAGAGATGATGGCAGAAGTCAACCGTAATCTCCAAAATGACAGACGGGAGAAAGCACAGGGTCTAGCAGACTCCCAAATTTTTCCAGTAGTATAGACGATTCAACTTCTCATTGGCAAACGTGTGAGAAAGCGCCAACGCATCAACCCTGAGCTCCGGAAACCCTGAACCCGTCTGGATCCCCATCTGAACCCCCATGAGCTCAGGCACGAGGTCGTGGTACAGAACGTAGTACGATGAAGAAATATCATCCTTCAGCGACCAAATTTAAGTGCTTTGAGTGTGTTTTTTTTCAGTCAGCTCCATGAAGATCTGTTTTTGGCAGGGACTGCAGCCGCTGACCCCCCCCCCTTTGGCAAAATGCAACCCAATCGCAGCCACGTGGATGCCCCTCATTCAAGACAGACGAGGAACAACAAAGCGTACCCTCACACATTGCCCAACAGTCAGGACAAGCCACAGGACAAATCGGGCCCTTCTCCATGCAGGAGCACCAAGTCATGTCCCCATCAATGCCTCGCAGTCAAGGCAAGCCAGATGGTTAAAAACCAGGACAGCAGGGTCGGTGAAGAGTCGGTAAACGTGCTGAACAGGGTCAGGAGATGCGCAGCAACATGCACCTAGCAGTCTACTCCAGATGTGCAGCTGGCGATTCAGAATGTCACGTAGAAACATGATGATCGCACACCAAGCATGCCAATGCATCAAAAGCTTCAGTCTACATGGATGTGCCACTTTTGGCCAGTCCCTTATTGCACGAAGAACATTTTGTTTCCTCTATACTTGTATGGGAATTCTTTACCTCTCTATCTCCAAGAGGAAAGCTTTCATTTTGGTCTGAATTGAGGATCTCGAGTCACTCGGCATGTTTCTGGAATTTCTGCTGTTACCATAAATGTCGGAACGAAACAGTTATTGTAAGCTGTAAATGGACCCTTCATTGCCTGTGCATTTCATAGGACTCCTCTGTTTCGTTTACACTGCCTTTAAGACGAAGAAATCTGTTTCCGGCAGATTTGATTCGAAAATGCCCCTCCTCCGTGCCATAAATGTCGGTTGCACGCTCGTGACAATTGGCTATTGTGGTTCGAGTCTGTTCTTAACTCTCCGCAGAACATCGTCAGGCAATTTTGCACAGTTTCGAGACACTTCTCCTGATTCTCGTCACCCTGCTGGTTCATGACCTTTTTTGCCTGTCTTTTTCCTGCCTCCCGGCTCGTTTATTGACTTTGGGGTTCCTGATTTTTCCGACGTCCGCCTCATTTAAAGGCGCGCTGAGCCATCGAAGCACTAGTGTTAACACTCAAATGCTCCGTGCCTAGAGATGTGCACAGGGGATTCTGAAGCGACTTTAGTGGAGCTAGGTGTGCTTGCCAGTGAGTTTTGAGCCTTTGTGCAGGGTAACATGGATGAGCAAGTGTAACAGATTAGCCACAAGCGGGCTTCAAGTTGTCAACCCATGAGTAGTCTGGGGCTTTACTTCAAAGGCAAGGAACCCGCTTTTCGAACCGCACGTGACTGTGCAGTTGTCCAGACATCCCTGACAAGCCTTGACAACCGACTGAGTTGGCGGATATATATGGACATCTCCATATTTCAAAAACCGTTTCTGTGAAGTTTGACAGCATCCGTTTTCGTCAGGAACAGCCATCGGATTCGACGATTTCTTAGATGCCATCACAGCAAAGCTGGCCTCAGCCTTACTCAAAGCCGAGGCCGTCCTCTGCAGTCATTTCAATGCTCACACCCAGGGCGACAAGGAAAGCCGAGAGGGTATCCACAAAATCTTTAACCTGTTCGATGATGACAAAACCGGGACAGCTTGCGGCATGTGTGACCCCTTCGAATGGGCATGAGGCTTAAGTTGCCATTGTGCTGCCAAGAAGTCCTGGCACCAGGACTATCACCTTGAAGAATCTCAAAAGAGTTTCGAAGGAACTCGGTGAAACAATGACAGAAGAGGCGCAGTTTGGTTCTGCGAGTGCTTCTGCATTTCAGTTACATGCAGAATGCTGTGATGTAGGAGCTCCGAGAAATGATTGACCGAGCTGACACAGATGGAGATGGCGCCATAACCCCTGAGGACGACATGTTGTGCGAGAGGTTCCAGTGCCATGTTCCTGAGTGCGAGATATTATTGATTCTCAAGGACTTCTACAACATCATGACGAAGAAGACCTTTCCCTAGGACTGTAGGGGGGTTGAAAGCCGTGGCCGTGGAGCGGCGTGTGAATATGTGTCTGTGGCATTGCGGGGCTGCAATGAGAGAACACTCCTCGTTCGCTTGTGGCCACCGACCGCAGGAAAGCGCGGCTTGCAGCTGACCATGGCAAATCGCAGCACAAATTCGTTGCTTGATCCTTGCACAGCCATCCGGGGATTCCAGAACTCAAAGCTCGAGCTGGCTCTGGAGACTGGTGTGCGCGCTTTCCGCGCTTTAGAAAGGTTGAGGATAGGACGCAGGCATGAAGCAGTGCCAGGCAGTGCCGTGCTTCGCATGTAGCATAGCTCCTCTGATCTCCATTTTGCCTCGAAGACAAGAGATCTGCTCATTTGCCCATCCGTGTAAGCCAACAGCATCTCAAGATCTCTATTTATGTCTGGGCAGATGGCGGAACACCTGGTCTCGAGGTTGCCAAATTAATGCAGTACCGCTTGCGGCATGACCAGACAGACATGCATCCAAAAGCAGATGTTGTAATGACGGAGCCTCAACATGTGGGCCACTCTGACATGCAGAGCTGTACTTCCTTGAGTAAGTAGGCCTTCCTGCACAGGCTCTGCAGGGTTTATTTGAGGCCGTTACAACGGGGAGGGTTGATGTCAAGAGCTCGTTGAGGATCGTTTCGTCTGATGTCTAATTTCTGACCTCCGTGAGGCGCCGCGTTTCCGCTTTTGGTTCGAAGCTTCTCGGAGCTGCCGAGACATGCTGGAGGCACATGGAGGCAAAAAGGCACCTGCCCCACGCCCCCCCTCCCCCAACTCATCTTGCGCTGGTTATGTCATCAGGCAGAACATGTCGGAAGAAGAGAGTGGCAGTGCTTGACTCCCGAAGTGAACAGTCCTAGCCTGCAACCTGTAGCTTCCATGGACCACGAGTGCTCTTAGATCCTCAGGCTGGGGCATCGAACGTTGTGCCCGCTGTGCTGTTGAACCCATGAACATGCCCCAAATTTGTCTTCAACTCGGTTCTCTTTCCGAAACTAGTCATGTGGGAGTGCACGGAGTGCACTTTTCTGAATATACTGAGCATGTCTATACATCTACTACAAGTTCATATATATATATATATATATATATTTTTCATGGCTACCGCCAATGCCGCCGACCCCGACAGGAGGCCCTAGGGTTTACACAAACACCCCCTACATTGCGCTTACATATATCCATAGGTTCTAGAGTTCAGGGGGGGCGAAACATTGAGTCTTCACGCGCAGGGAGTTGGCGCGCAACCTTAAACCCTAAACCTCACACCTTAAACTCGAAACCCTGAACCCTTAAACCCCAAACTACTAAACCCTCAACCCCCTTAACCAGGAGAGCCGAACCGGGGTGAGGTGGGGGGTAAGCGGTGATGGCGGGGGGGTGGGGGGGGTTGGGGGCAGAGGTGAAGGGGTGAAGGCGGGGCGGGGCGGGGTGGGCGGGGTGGGGGGGGGGGGCGGGGGGGGTCCGGGCATGCACTGCAGCCCCTCAAAACTTCATTTCCAAGTAAAAGGCAAGGGGTAGGGGTGAGGTGGGGGGTAGGGGTCCGGGCATGCCCTAAACCCCTGACACACTTCATTTCCAAGTAAAAGGTCAGGGGTAGGGGTGAGGTGGGGGGTAAGGGGTGAGGGCGGGGGGGTGGGGGGGGCAGGGGCCAAGGTTGGGGGCAGAGGCGAAGGGGTGAGAAGGGGTGAGGCGGGGCGGGGTGGGCGGGGTGGGCGGGGGGGGTCCGGGCATGCACTGGAGCCCCTCAAACACTTCATTTCCAAGTCAAAGGCAAGGGGTAGGGGTGAGGGGTAGGGGTCCGGGCATGCCACACTTCATTTCCAAGTAAAGGTCAGGGGTAGGGGTGAGGTGGGGGGTAAGGGGTGAGGGCGGGGGGGGGTGGGGGCCAAGGTTGGGGGCAGAGGCGAAGGGGGGGCAGAATCAAAGGGGTGAGGTGGGGGGGCAGTGGGCGGGTGGGTGGGGGGGTGGGGGGGCCGGGGGGGGGGGGGGGGTTGGGGCATGCACTGGAGCCCTCAAACACTTCATTCCAAGTAAAAGGCAAGGGGTAGGGGTGAGGTGGGGGGTAGGGGTCCGGGCATGCCTAAACCCACTTCATTCCAAGTCAAAGGTCAGGGGTGGGGTGAGGTGGGGGTAAGGGGTGAGGGGGGGGGGGTGGGGCCAAAGGTTTGGGGGCAGAGGCGAAGGGGTGAGAAGGGGGTGAGGGGGGGGCAGGTGGGCGGGGTGGGTGGGGGGGGGGGGGGCGGGGGGGGGTGGGGGGGGGGCATGCACAGCGGAGCCCCTCAAACACTTCATTTCCAAGTAAGGCAAGGGGTGGGGGTGAGGTGGGGGGTAGGGTCCGGGCATGCCCTAAACCCTCTAACTTCATTTCCAAGTAAAAGGCCAGGGGTAGGGGTGAGGTGGGGGCGGGGTTGGGGGGGGGTAGGGGTCCGGGCATGCCCTAAACCCCTGACACACTTCATTTCAAGTAAAGGGTGAGGTGGGGGCGGGGGCAAGGTGGGGGCGGGAGGGGCAGTGGGCGGGGTGG
This sequence comes from Symbiodinium natans, assembly GCA_905221605.1. Lineage (NCBI taxonomy): Eukaryota > Dinophyceae > Suessiales > Symbiodiniaceae > Symbiodinium > Symbiodinium natans. The sequence continues at coordinate 136,238 of CAJNDS010002361.1, forward strand.
GCGGGGGGGCGGGGGGGGGTCCGGGCATGCACTGGAGCTGATTTCCAAGTAAAAGGTTAGGGGGGAGGGTGGGGGGGGGCATGCGCTGGAGCCCTAAGAGGGTAAGGGTGAGGTCGAGGGGGGTGAGGGCGGGGGGGTTGGGCATGAGGGCAAATGGGTCTCACTGACGCCTCCCCCGCTAAAGCAGGGGTCGGCGGATATGTATGTATGTATGTATTGTATGTATGTATGTATGTATGTATGTATATGTATGTATGTAGTATGTATGTATGCATGTAAAACACACCAATAGAGGCGGCAGACACCAGGACGAAATGGCCTGGTCTTGCTTCCTTATAAACAAATATGAAATGGCCACAAATGTAGATCGTGCTCTGTGCTTCGCTGCTCTGTGTTGTGGAAGGCTTGAAACAGGAGAGCAGTTAGGTTCACAAGCGAGCAGCTGTTGCCGGCGTTGGTGTGCGCTGTGGTGCATGCAGTTTACATCGTATCAGATGCAAGCTGAAAGTGCATGCTGCCGAAGAGCACAAGTGGCGAATGCAGGCGCAACATGCGATGAGCGGACATGAAGGGCCTTTCAAGATAGTCATTGGGGCGAGGCTGGAAGTCTTGCACATCGGTAAGCTGGACTGTGCTGACTGTATGCCTGTGCCGGGCTATGCCGGGCTGCTGAGGGACGAGTCGGCAAGACTTCGCTTTTGCGGCAGTTTGTCTCGAAAAACTTCAGCGATCAGGAGGTGCGTGCTCGATGCAGAATGGATGAATGCTGAGCAAGCAAGCCTGCCAGGCATCCACCCAGTCTGCGGCCTACTTGACAAGGTACTGCAGCTCCGAGGCACTCAGGCGCATCCTGCAAATCAGTATCAGTCAAACAGTCCCCAAGCGTGCAAGCGTGGAAGATCACAGCTGGCAGGTCCAGCTTTCGCTTTGGGATACAGCTGGCCAGGAGCCATTGTAACGTTGCAAGAAAAGATGCGAAGCGACGCCGATGCATGCCGATGCTGACGGTCTGTGAGTGTACACATGTCTGCGCCGTTCTTCCTGCATTCTGTTCCCTGGGGGCGTGGAGGACGGCCTCTTATGGTCTCTGTCAAGTCACCTAGTTGTCGATTGATGACTTTGATCTGCACTCTTCAAAAGGAGCGCTTCCACTCCTTGGCCCCGATCTACTACCGCAATGCTGATGGTAAGCAAGCCTGGGCTTCCTCTGAGGTGTGGAAGTTGAGTGCGTGTGTGTTTGTGTGTGTGTGTGCGCGCGGAAGCTGTCGGGAGATGTTCGAGATGTTCGCTGTTGCACGCTGCCGCACGCCTTTGGCCTCGCCGAGGCGCCTTGCTGGTTTACGACGTCACTGACCTGGAGAGCTTCAGGTGCCTTACAGGAGGGAAAAATGATCACCCGTGAAAGCTTAGACATCTCAGGCGAGTCGCGAAATGGGTGGAAGAGCTTCAGGTGATGGCTGGGAGCTCATGGCTGGTGCCAAGAGGGGCGACTGTTTTGGACGCCGCAGCTTTCGATTTCTGCAGCTTCCTGAACTAAGGGCACCAAGTGTGTTCTGGCGATTGTTGGCAACAAATCAGACTTGCAGTCCCAGGCACCGGGCAGCTGGAGTGCAGGGGCGGTAGATGTTTGCACTGTGAAGAAAGCTGAGGCCAAAGTGCCTAAGGCCGATGCGGAGACCTACGCAAGGATCCTTTGAGTGCGTTTTGAATGCGCGGTGGACGTGTTGTGCTTGTGTTCTGTACGTTAAGTTTGTGGAGCATCTTGAAGCATGTCTTGAAACATGTTCTTTGGAGCACCCTTTTATAAGACCATCTCGTCGCTTCCCAGGAGTATCAATGCACGACACAGCACAGTCGCTCGGCACGCGAATTGGAAGCTTCAGAACGCCTGGCAGCGCTTTGCGTTTCAGCGTTGATTCGCTCCCTCTCCCTCTCTCCCTCTTGTTTCTCGCTTTGTGCTTCTACTGTACAGCGTTGACTCGCAAGGGGAAGCACGTACCCTGCCACCCCGTCCAGTCGAGTCAAGGCCTCTGCCAAGCTTGGCTTTGGCGTGGATGCTGGCGGCTTAGCATGCTGGCCGCGCGGCTTATCAGTCCCGGATCCTGTAAGATAGAGGCCTTTCAGTAGGTCATTCTTACCCGTGGCAGGAAGCCTTTGGGGCCTTGGCGGAAGACGTCTGTTGCTCAGAAGCAGTTTCGCGGCTTCCTGCTTGATGGATACACCCACACACGCATGCCATTGGTTATAGTCTCGGAGGGCTACAGGCCAAGTTTTTGGCTACTTCATGTGGAGACTCAGAACAATCACAATCTTCAGTGAGGCCATCAGTGGGACATCCGAGGCTAGGGGGTTTGATCCAACACTCCGATCTATAAGAAACCAGGGTGGTACTCAGAAGATATCTGATCCAAGGCACAAATACAAACCTTGCACCGACATGGAAGTCTGCATGAAGGACTTTTCACAACGGGCAGGTACACACCGGGACGTCTCCCACTATATTACTAGAGAGTGACAAGTGTTTGGCATCGGCCGGATGGCCCTCACTGAACAACACAGCAACTGAAGCAGTCAACCCACTCAAGGAGACTTGTGTTCCAACAATAGATTCAACACAAAAGTCGGGCTTGCCGCCCTCCGCACGCGCCCTCCGTAGCTACTAAGCCTGAGGTCCTGGCATCGAAAGCGCGGGCTCCAGGCCCCCCATTAGCTGGTGTAGCACTGGTGAAGTCGCTCCGGATTTCCGCTCTTGGGTGGGAGAGCTCTGTGACTGTCATGTGAGGCCAGAACCAGACTTCATCTAGGCGAACACGAGGAACCTTAGTTGTGGCCGATGATACTGGTGGCCAGCCTCCGCGTCAGAAAAGCGGATGTTGTGGAGGCCCATCAAACACCCCACGAAGAGGTTTTCACAATGATTCACAATGTCTCACATCTTGACGAGGCGGATGACATGTGGCAGGTCGCCTGAACTGGTGGCCCCAAGTTTGGGGCGAGCAACCGGTTTCAATCTGACGAAGGGCGATATTGCGCATCGTCGCAAATGGAGCGCAGCGTTTGATTTTCCATGTCTCACCTGGCGCCTATCAATTTGTCACGAGGGCGTGCTTGTTAATGCAGTCCGGCTGCACAGTCGACCTTCCATTGTGTATTATTGTCGCCGGTTGAAGAGGACAAACGTGCAGCCTGCTAACGAAAGCCAGGCGACGTGGCGTGCTGTGTGACGGTGTAGCTCTTGGTTCCTTCTGAAAGTCTTGGAAAAGTGAAAGCAGCTCTTTTGTGGCGCTGTGTTGGAGCGAGCTCGCTAAGAGTTTGTAAGGCTGCCTCCAGCCATGCAGGAGCCTGTCCTAGGTCCTAGACTCCTGGGCATCATGTCAAGTTGCAACATGACGTTGTTTCCTTCCGTTTAGGCGTTTAGGAAGTCGGGCAACCAATCAGACGGAGTCTTCAGAGTCTTCGAAGTATTGTTGGGTTGCTGGTTAACAGGTTCACTTCACTTCTGTGCTCTGAGTTCACCCCTTCGTTTGTCCTTCGGGATCATTTGTGGAGGCCAGGGCTTCAGGGCAACTCTTTCAGCACATCGCCGCCTTGGCTTGCCTTTGGCTCAGCCGCCAGTCATGTGGGGGCCTTAGCTACGTATGTCACGGTTGAAAGAGTGACGCTTTGGGGCATGGCTGCTGCGCCGCCGCTTCCGCGGCCGCAGCGTCCAGGCACCCTCGCGCTGCGTGCCAAGCAGTCGGCATGCACATCCTGAACTTGCTTTGGACAGCCTCAGGAGCCCCGCGGACTACAAAGTTTGTGCCACACAGCATCGAGGACCAAGTCCGACTAGCATACAGCACACCCACACCTCACGCCGGAATCTGAGCTTACTGTAAGCGGTTGTGGAGTTGCAAACTTTGCTCGCACGTTGAGTTTGGGGAGGTCTACCGTCCCACTGATCCAAGACATCCAGATATAGCAGAGCGGGCAACCCAGGGACGGGCATTTCGCACAGCGAAAGTAGCCGCCGCACGTTCTGGGGTCTTCCATGAGAATGGCCATGTTGCTCAACAGGCATGCAGCACTCTGACACATTGACGGCTGCTATGATGCTGGCATTCGCCCATGCTGGCTTTGTGTTGGCAGCAGCTGGTTCCCAGCCATGACGTAGCTGAGAGTTCAGCCTAATCAAACATGTCGAGGCACGACCATGAAGAAGGTGTATCAGACCGACATGCAGCTGTATTGAATACATGGTGAAGTTTGCTGAAGGCCGACTTGTTGCAGAGAAGCAGCGGCGTAGGTCGGCGTAGGTGCATGCTCACCTATGGACTGGTCAAGGGAGAACGCACATCTCGCGTCGGACAAATCGGTTTCATCGGCATCTTGGCCTGAGGATCCCTGGACCAAGTCGCTAAACGAGCTGATCCATGTGCTGCAAGCCCACGAAGCAGACATCTGCGATGCAATTGCAGCTACGCTGGTTCTTGCGCTCACGGCCTCGTTCTTCGTTAAACGGCCACGTGCAACCGGCGCAGTTGTGTGCACCTGGCTTGCTTGGTTTGCCTGGCAGTTGGCGCGTGGCCATTCTGCGTGGCAAGAGGTCCTGGAACATGCAGAGGCTGCTGCGAAGAGCACTGCTGGTGCCGTGCGAGCTAACGGGGAGATGCTGGTGGCGTGGGTGACTCTTGTGCTTCCAGCAGTTCATGACTTGTGCCGATCTCAGAGGTCTCAGGTCGGAATACGTCAGATAATGCCAGAATGTCTGCTAGCTCGGGCGTCGAGGCAACATAGGGTTCCTCAGATATCCTGGACTTTGAACTTTACCGACATTCCCCTCCCCCTCTCTTGCAGTTTGGAGAGTGCTCCTCGATAATCTGTCTCTATGACACTGAGGTGGTGTCTTATGTGCCCGATTCTGCTGCAATTGTTTGATTTGTTGCAGTGGATGTGGGAATCCATGTCATGGGAGCAGAGGGGCATTGTGGCGCTTTGCGGCATGGGTATCGGAGGTACTGCCTATGCAGTCATGCTTCTCTGGAAATCACGGTCTTGGCTGAGGCATAATTCCCAAGCCTTTCTCAACTCTGCAAAGCATGTGCTGTTCCACGTTTCTTTCATCGTGGTGTGTCCCACGGTGTGGTTTGCTGCAAGCTTGTGTTCGTCCGAAGCTGTGCCTGGCATTGTGTTTTTCTTGTTGGCAACGCTCCTGCCTGTGATGTGGACAAGTCGTGCTTTGATCCAGCATCATCATGAGAAGGCTGCAGATGAGGAAGCCGCTCAGGCACAGAATTCGGGCGGTTGGCTGCGTATGGCCATGCCCCGTTGGCGGGACACATTCTCACCATCTGCCGATCTTGAAGAGGACATGCGTTATTTGCTCTCTTACTGGGCTTGTTGGCCGCTTTTATGTGCAATTCAGTTCAGCCTGAGCCGGTTACCAGACGAAACCAAGCCCGGTGCAGAGGGACTCTTGATCGCGCTGACCATGTGGCTGCAGTTCTGGAGGGGCAGCTTCCTAGCCCCGTATCTGTTTAATCTTCTCACGTCACTGCTCAGCCACACGATTGAGCACATGGGCAATGTCCTGGAGGCCGCACGGCAAGCTGTTTGTGCAATGCTGCAGAGACCCACTTGCAGTTTGCATCTCCTGTCGCTTTGCCCACAAGAACGTTGGGCGATGCTGGTGGCAGGCATCGTGTTGCTTGCCGTTTGCTTGGAAGTGGCCTCCGTTGTAAGCGTACTGATCACAGTTGGATTGCTATTTGGCATTGCCTTAGAGTCTGCCCGCTGCGTCGCCTCAAACGCCAGGCAGATGTATGCCAATCGCCTATCTTTCTGGGTGTTGGTGAATGTTTGGTTCTGGGCTCTAAAGGTTCCCGTGCTTGGTGCAGTGCTGTCACTTTGGTCGCCGGTGATGTTTGGCTTGGCATTTGTGGGAGGTGAGACTGCCTTCAGTGCCGTCATTGGCCTGACTCTCTATGTACTGGCCCTTCTTGTAGGTGGGTTGAGCAAGTTGTGTGATCATTGCACTGCTCAAGCACCCCTGCAAGAAGCCCTTCTCGGGGATGGCAACGAGGACGAAGTGGACGCAAGTGGGTTAGGAGGAATCCCCGCAGAGTCCGATGGCAGTTTGTCAAAGCGGCCCAGCAAGTCCTCAGAGCAAGCTTGGACCGACCATCCCGAGCTCGCCGAGCTCCCCGAGCAGTCCGCAAGGATCGAGATCGATGAGCCTGATGAGCCTGAGATGTCTGAGGAGCTCGAAGTTCTGGAAGCTCAGCGGCTCGAAGAAGGCGAAGCTCCGGGAGTGCCGGACTTTGCAGGCGGAACGCCTATTGACGACATGAATGTGCCGTCATCGGCCATTCCTGGTCCCCTTGACGCAGAAACCTCGAAGGGGAGTGGACAAGAAGTGGATGTCAGCTGCACGAACAATACGACACCCTCAGCGCCTCAAGTCCCATCGGACCCATCCGGCGTGAACGTCCCATCGGACGTGAATGTCATTGATGCCACCGACGCCGACACGGGCCCTTCGCAAGAACTGCTAGTGGATCATGTTGACGATGCTGCCAAAGAAGACGGCACGGCCGTCGCAGCAAAAACGCATGAAACTTCGGAGACTTGGCAAACTGCACAAGAGCACTTTGTTTCTGTTGCCGAGATACAATGATATACAAGTACTGGAATCGCCATGTGAAACTGCCCGTATGAAACCGTATGAACATGTTTGAACCACAGGATGCTGATAAAAAGAGCATAAATGATGGGCCACTTCCGGGTTCCCTAGTCTGTTAGGTGTCGTTTGGGGATTGGCGTCTGAGGTCACAGGATCTACCGATAACTTTCTCACGGCAAGATAGGTTTGGACAAGGCTGCGCATGTATAGAAAGTGGGCATAGTCGTGTCTGCAGCTGTCTGCACGACAAGGCATGCGTAACGCAAGATGTAACTACAGTGAATACGCCTCGCGAGGCATTGGAATCAAGGCTGTGTTGCTCAGAGGAAGAGTTGATTTTAGGCAAGAAGCCTGTATGCGCATCTTGGAGTTGTGTGTGCACATGAGCAAACTGATCGAGGTTAGGACGGGGGGATGGCTGCACGAGCCCAGGAGCTGGCCGATTCCTCTGCCAATGACGGCAAGGAGAATCAGACCAGTGAGCACAGTGAGCTGCACACAAGCTGCAGGGACAACACAGATGCCTCAAACCATGTGGGCGCTTGAAAAGGGCATTGAGCGTCTCGCAGCGAGCAACGCCTAGCAGTCCTAACACACTCTGCAGCCCTTTCCGTGTTGCTGGCACGAAAGTCTTGGAGTAAGGCCCAAACCTCACGGCAAGATCAGCGCGTCCAAGCACCCATCAACGCTGGACGCCAGCATACATCCGAGATGCTTGCGTGTTGCCTGAAGCTGAAGACGTCCTGGCACCCTGCTAGGACTATGTTACCAAGCACAAGGGCTTCGTTCCTGGTCCCACCTATGTGCCTCCACCCTGGCCCCTCAGCTTTGTTCTCACATTCGCGATTTTTGAATCCGAACGTTGCTTGGCATGCTTGTGGTTTCCAGCTGTCCATATCTCTAGACAGCTTTCAGCCGAGGCAAAGGATGGGAAAACCGTTTTGTCCAGAGGGTGGGCGCTTCATGCTTGAGGCGCGTGCGTTGCTGAAATCATATCAAAGTGGTTTTCTGTTTATCTACGCTGGCGCTCGAGGCTCACAAGCCTCCGAGCTATTTCGATGTGGCTCCAAAGATTTTCGATGCCAACCCACCACCTGGTTCGTATGACGCCAAAGGCGCGGTCTTGTGAGATGTCTTTGCGGTATCGAGCGGTTCTAGTGCTCCATATCCACTTTATTCGCCCGTAAACAAAGATTGCAACTGGCAGTGCGAGTCATATATCTTTGCCCATCTCTTGACTCGAGTCACCTGCGTTATTCAACCAGAGTTTGGGTGAAAAGCTATGCCGATCATGCCCATGTCATCTAGCCAGTCTGCCCGTCAACTCTGCAGCCGAGTGAAGTTTGCCTCTGGGCCACCGTCAATGGGTGAGCTCGTGATGCACTTGCACCGCGACTTCGATTCCCTACTCAGTTTGCTTGTCTTGGACAGTTCTGGTATGTCAATGTATGTCACTGGATCGCACGTTTCCTGGAATCCGCCGCGGTCCACAGTCATCACCTTGCCAGTCGAGCCTCACCAGAGTCAACTTGGCCACTTTGCTCTTCAAAGCTAGTCTCAACAGTCTCAATATGTTTCAATGTCCGTTTTGCTCGCGACGACGGAGGCTCTGTCGAAGTCAAAGCGGTTGGCCAGCTCGTGTACAGATACGAGAGTGCCACCTGCTCCGAGACCAAGGCATTGATTGCCAAGGCCGGCGCATTCTAGGGCTAGAGATCAGGCCGGAGCAGAGGCTAGAGACAAAGGTGTCGTAGCGGTGTTGTAGCGGTGTAGCTGGTGCCCGACTCAGCAATCCCTGGAGTCCTGGCTCCTTTGCAAGGTTGTCGGGGATCCCGAAGAAGTGCCTGGTGGCGAACCTGGTTTGGTGATTCTTGTCTTCTCTCTCCTCAATTGTCTTCAATTCTTTTCATTCTCTTCATTTCGTTTCGTGTTGTATGTATAAATAAAAAATATATATGCATATCTGTGTATATCAAGTTTGAAGCATGCCTTCGACCACCATGAGCCCCTCGGGAGTCATTGTGTCTTTGCGGCAAGGGGTATCCACAAGCGCTTTTCAGGCACAGAAATCGCATTGAGCAGCAATCTTTGCGGCACTTACCATGCCGACCGCCCCAGTGCAGAAGCCACGTGTACGTCTCTTCCGAAGGCCCGACTTTGCTTTGTGAATGCCAACAAGCGTGGAGGTCCTTTCTCGGCTTTCCCTTTGGGACAGAAAATGGACAGATGCTCCGAGGTTTGGGGATCGCTACCACGAAGAATTTGGAACGAGAACCCAGTCTGTTTGACCTTCGGGCCTTCTTGCACTCTCTCCGCCCCTGCTCAAGCTTGCGGTTTCAACTTCTTTCTCCGCCCTGCTGGTGACTGTGCGGCAGAATCCTTTGAGCGCCTGAGTGAGGAGGAAGCCTTTCGTTGAAGTTCCTAGAGAAATGCATGGCATGGTAGTTCGAAGTAATGCAGCAGCGGGCTGGAACCCTTAGTTCATGTTGGTCCTCGGATGTTGAAATAAAAGAAGAGGCATGGGATGCTGGAAAGTCTAAAGCTAGTGACGATTGGAGCCGGGGATGGGGTGTCGAGAAAATGAGTCAATACCGAGAAAGACGAGGACGATAGCGAGAAGGAGGGGAAGGGGAAGGGGAGGAGGATGCCGACAACGATACCGAAAAACCATGAAGGGACCATGGTACTGGTACCATCAGGAACAGTTTTTGCTAGAACAAAAGCGAGTGACGGCGCCAATGGTGCCTGCAAATGCTTGCAGACCAGATGTCATTTAGTTTGTGCATATTAGCATCTTCCAACGTGGGCGAGTGTTGTTACTGAGGTCCTGGTCATTACACGTTGCCGGACCCGCTTCCACTGGCAGCTCCTCCAGCTTTGAAGGCGACCTGCCTGCATTGCCTGTCAGCTCACAACAAATCACCGCAAATCACCATGTGCATCAAGCCGCGATAGTCTGACTTGAAAAAGCGCCAGGGGCGAATGCTGCCCTACAGCATGCCCCATCCTTATGCCTACAATTGTGCACCGGATCACACTCGAAGCTTCCTGGAGCCTGTGCGACCCTCGGAGTTGTGTTGTTTTGTTCCTATCGCTTGCTGGCCACTCCTTCAGGGCGATGCTGTTCTCCTTGCGTCTTGCAGAATCTTACAGACACGGTGGGCATGGCAACGCCTGCATCTCGAGGTGCGCCAGCGAAACAATGCCGACCAGATCTTCGGCAGCTTGCTTGCATGTATGCGCGCTCAAACTCATGCCGACTCATCCAAGCAAAATGCAGGTACTGGTTGGCGATCAGGTGCTGCGCGGAGAGGCTCCGTTTAGAGATAGGGTGGCCGCTGCGGAAAGCCAAATGGCTCAGTTTCTGCTTGTGGCGACAAAGGCAAGTCTTCTCCGTCGAAGGAGGATCAGGCCGGGTGTGGTCTGGTGTCGAGCGACAAAAGCAAACGCTGCAACCGGAACCGGGTCTTCGCAACGCAGCAACAGCAACCGTGGCCACATCCGCAACAGAAGCCCCTGTGCCGAAGCTACAGTGATTCGCGAGAATCCTCTTCCGATTCGTAAGGGCAAGGGGAGAGTGAGGAATACGGGTGACAGTCCACAGGCCTTTCCCATCCCGGCTCGAGGCCTGTTCCGCAAGGTTGAGGCTTGGGGGCAACGCATGCATCTTCAGGCCCAGAGGCTTGGGACTTAGGACTTAGGGGTTCGGATCGGGTGGGCAAGCACCGGAAGCCATCGTCCAGCCCAGACACACACACACACAGACACAGACACAGACACAGAGACACAGACACCCATACCCATACCCATACTCATACCCATACACAGACACCCATACCCATACCCATACCCATACCCATACACAGACACCCATACCCATACCCACACGCACGCACACATACGAAGACAAGGGGGCCTGAAAGAGACAACTCACCGCACGAGCTTAAAGTCCATCCCGATGTGCAACATTTGGGCACGTGTAAGATTAGCGTGATCCGTCCATCACAGTGTCCGGATACTTCCGAGCATCTTACGGGTGGCCCTCTTCACTTCGAGCTGCGCAAAAGCTTCCTGTATCAAAGGAGGCCAATTCTGCTGCGCTGGGGTAAGGCTCTTAGAATGCCCCAAATCTCGGGTCATTTGTATTACACACCCGCCAACCGCGATGCCCGAAGCATCCGCGATCTGTGCTGGAGGGCAAGCAAGACCCATCTGCGGTGGAGGCCTCGTCAAACGTGGCCAAGCTGATGTGCTTCTGGCATCATCTGCTTAATAGCCCTAAAAGCCTTGCAGCCCCTGGCGGCTGGACCCAGCCCGCCTTCGGGGCCATTGCCCGAGGACTTTGGCAACCAAGCAGCCAATTCGCGCATCCCAAATACTGTTGGATGCGGAGCTTCTCCTTCAACGGAGGAAAGTCGACTGCGGCTTGGGATCGCTCCTCGTCAGGCGAACTGCCGTCCCGCCCAATCTTGTGCCCAAGAAGCTTGCCTTCCGCGAAGCAGACCTCGGCCGTATTCATGCCGAAGGAGAAGCCTAAAAGAATTGACTTGTCGAGGAACGTCGCGAGCGAGACCAAGTGGTCGAGAAGGTGCGGGCACGCATGGGCACGCCTTTGGGTGCCGAGTGCGCGGATCCTCAGCGCAGGCGTGTGGCCCCACAAAATGGGCTGAACTGGCCACGAGCCGAGACGAGACTCCCGCCATGGCGCTGGAAAAGTCTGGAGACAAGTCCGCTCTTGGTTGTTGAGTGAACAGGGCGTTCCGCACAGCTTGGCGTTTCAGGCCAGGGATTCCCATTTGGATGGCAAATACACGCAAATACCCACTATTTCAGTCCTTTCCAGCCGCTTCCAGCCGCATCATGTGAGAAGCTCTGGTCTCATACCTGTCGGGGTTCACGTGTGCGTCCATGCCAATGTACGGCCAAAACCTTTCCGAAGCCAATCAGCACGTTTTGTTTAGGTTTGCCAAGGCTTTGATTGTCCTTTTCTTCGCGGCTTAAGTGAAAGATGGGTGTGCAGACATGCGACGTGTTGCAGTGTTGCAGGTGCAATTGGCCGAACTTCCACCTGGCGTAGGCCAGGCCAGCTTCGGGTCATATTTGACCATATTTAGTCACTTTAGTCAGTATGGTCATATTTGGTCATACTTGGTCACATTTGGTCATACTCGGTCATGAGCCATCTCAGACTCTTTGTAGTTGACACGTTTGGGTTTTTTCAAGGTGAGGAGGAAAAGCCTGAAGATGACGGAGTCGTACATTGGAGGCATATGCTGCGAGAGGGGAGTTGCGAGTCAAGTCGTTTTGATGTCCTGGAGCCCAGCTCTCGGGGGGCTCTCCTTCAAACATGGTCAAACAGCATTGCAAAATATTGCAAACTTGCAAACCCGCCCATTGTGCGTCAAGCATCCGGAGTGTCGGGCACTTTCGGTGCTCCCTGCTGCACAGGTCTGGTGGCTTCTCCATCAAAAAGTCGCGCTCGACGGCCGGCATCAGAGCCACGTGCTGAGCAGCACTAGATACTACTCGTTCTTCCCAGCGTTGCATAGGGACGGGCCCATTGCAGGTCTGAGAATGTGGGTGCACAGAGCACAACGAGACACAACGAGAAGCTCAGCATATGTGCATGTCCTGAGGCTCCAGATGTCGAAAGGGAAGTCCTGGAGGCCACAGTGCGTTGTAGTGCAACCGTCTAGTTCTATCAGCATCGCACAGGGCGTCGGCAAATTCTATCCGCCTTTAGCACAGAAGCTGGGAACTCGGATCACACAGCAGCTCAAGCGTTCTTTTGCCTCAACGACTAGGTCAGGGTGGGTGCAGCTTTTCCATAGGAAGCGAGTGACGTGTGCATGAAGCAACTCGATATGATTCAAATCGATGACCGCATGCATGCTTTTGCCCAGATTGTTCTACCATAGACTTCCATAACAGCGGGATCTGACACAGCAGAGCCATGCCGTTCCCATCCGACTGCCCAAATTTCGCACACGGGTTCGACTTGTAGCGCCCACATAAACTTATGCTGACTTATGCACGTGTCGCACGCAGAACGGAGTTAAACCAAGACAATGCAACTCCGGCCCAGGGAAAGCTTTTTCCGATGTTTTTTGGTTGGGGACATGTTGCTGGCCAAAAGGGGTGACTTGTGAACGTGTGTGAATGTTGCCGCGTGTACCAAAGAAGTTCCACAGCTCAGGCTTTCCATGCTTCGGCACCCACTCTTTCGACGTCGGAGCAGCGTGTCCGTAGTTAGTGAGTTGTTCCAAACGTGTCGTTTTTACCGGCCGCCGTGATGTTGAGTCCTCTTCATTTGCAATTCGCAAAGAGATGATCGCTCGAGGCATCGCTGACCGCCACGTTATCTGCATTCTGGACTTTGAACTATGTCAACTCCCACATTGCAAGTCTCGACCTGCAAGCCAAATACTGACGCTAAGCAACATATATCCTGCTTTTTCTGACGACGCGCCTCAACTGCCAGCAGGCTTCTGACATCTGTGTGCAGATATCATGACACTCGTTTCGCAATGCCAGGCGACACACACACACACACAAACACGCCATAAACGATGGGCCACGCAAGCAGAACATGCTCTTCACGATGTCTATCATGATGGCACACTTGTACCTGTGACCCGACCTCTCGTGTGCACCCTCTGCACGGCAAGGCTTGCAAAGAAACGCGCTGTCACGTTTGCAACGACTTTACCAATACTTGAACTGGATCCCTGAAATCACCACCGCTGAAAGCAAGAAGTATGAGTGTCCACACCGGACCCTGTGCACGACTGAGAAGCGAATGCTACCCGACTACCCCAAGGGCCCTATGGCCGAAACGCCGAGATCAAAGACACAGATCGGTGCCAATGGGGCCCACCCAGGTGACAAAGGTGACCTCCGATGCAGCTATTTTGGACACCTCCTTTTAGCTATTTCGGACCACTACGCCCAGATCGCCAACCAAATGGTTTGACACACTACATTCTGCTCGTATCCTGTTCAACTGTAATTTAGCCTCATATATCAGCTCAGACCCTCGAGAGAAAAACCGACTTTAATACAGATCGGGACGCCGTCTGAGCAACGACTGAGACCAAGAGAGCGACCCGAACACGGACCGAGACAGCGCATGACCAAGACACTGACGGAGACGCCGATCGTGCGGGGGCCGGGACGTCGACTCAGACATCGACTAGGAGCTAGGATGGACTAGGGTACCGACTGGGAAGAGACGGACGAGAGCGACCCGGGACCTCAGTTTCAGAGTGAAGATCTTTTGAGTTTGAATTCTCGTTCTGAGTTTCCGCACGCAGTGTAAGGACGCAAAGATTCCCAAGCCCTGAACTGCCTTCAAAGCCTTCAAAGCGTTTTAAAGACCTGAAAAGCTTTTCTGTGTCAGAATTTGGTCCAAACGGGAAGCTTTAGTGTGGCCAGCGCGGGGATCTATCAGATCAATGCTCGGTCCTTTGCCTGTAGGCGGGGAGCACGCTGGGGAGCCGAAGATCAACGCTCTGTATGTCATTACGTGTTTTCACATGTTTTCAATTACCAGCTGGCAAAGCAGGAGATGGCCACAAATCATTGTAAAAAGAAGACGTGGGCCAGGAATGCGCAGTGTAGGCGAAAGCATGCCGGTTTGTTTTGACTGGCATTGCAGAACCCTCGGGCAAGACTGCAGGCAACGCTGCAACTCGCAGTTCCTGCCAATGTCGAGTCGAAGGACACGATATGACACAATGTTGCGGCAGCATGTGGCAGCAGTGTGATAGCATAGTGCCGAGTTTCAATGCACTGTCAAGGACAGAGTCCGTTCGAACTCGCGGAGCTTCCGAGGCTTTTGAGTTGCGAGGTGTTGCAGTTGCAGCACACGCACTCGACCTTCTGAAGGAGAACCAGCGTCTTGGCCAGAGCAAATGGAAGCTGAGCAAAGCGCTGGAAGGAATCGAGGCAGTGAAGAGCTTCAAAAGAATGACGTCGTTAGTAGATGTTTGCTAGGAAGTTCTGCTGGGGCGGTGTCCATTGAAATGCGTGAAGCATTTGTGCAGAGCGCAACCAATGCTGCCCTGGAGCCGCTGGATGCCTCGGCCCTACACCACACAGTGGTATACAGTGCCCCACGCTACAGACTCTCCTGATGGGTGGGTACCGGCGAACAACGAAAACCTACCGGCGGACAACGACAGACGTCTCATAACAACGAAAGATGACAACGCAAACATCCTGCCAGCATCGATCCTGATCCCGTGGGCAAGGGATCAGCGAGCATCGCAAAACATTCCGCCGAGCATCGACAAACCTTCCACCCAGCATCGAAAAACCTTCCGCCGAGCATCGAAAAACCTTCTGTCCTCAGATTCGTATTATGAATACTGCAACCATTCCGATTACTATTGTCATTACTACTATCATTACAATTATTATTACTAGTGTTTCTACTTACCATCATTTTCCGTTTTGGCTATTACTACGATTATTACCAGCAGTACTTTATTGCGATTAGTACTACTATTTCTATTTCAACTGTTATGACTTTGATTGCTATCATTACTATGATTGCGATCATTCCACTTCTTTTTCTATAAGTCTGTTTATTCTTATTGTTATTCTTCTAGTATTCCGATTATTCTAATACTACGATAATTATTGTTATTACTATTATTACTACTATTACTATTTTTAGCATTATTCTTACTATCATTACTAATGTTCGTATTGGTACTACTTTTCCTTGTATTTGCGATTAGATTAGTACTTTTATTACGATCACCATCCTCAATTGTGACTTCTGACTACAAAAAATTATTAAAGCGAGTACGGGTATTACTGTTGTTGATGTCTGTACAATAATTTTAACGCTACGCGACCCGCCTCGGCCCGGCCCAGCGCATCCGCGTGAGCATGGTGATTCCGCAGCGCCCAAGTTGCTGGGCCCCAAGCAATAAGGGTTGGGTTTAGGGTTTAGGGTTTAGGGTTCCGGGTTTATGGTTTATGGTTTGGGGTTTAGGGTTGAGGGTTAGTTTAGGATTGAGGGCTTAGGGCTCAAGGTTCACGCTTTGGGGTTTAGGGTTTTTTGGGTGTGGGGTTCAAGAATCGTAGGGTGGAGCCAGCCCATCAGGGGTAGGGGGGGTGGGGGGGGAAGGGGGGGCAGGGGGAGGGTGGGAGGGGGGGGGTTTGTTGAAGGTTTGAGGGTTGAGTGCTTCGGTTAAGGTTTAGGGTTTCGGTTCAAGCTTAGATTCTTCGGCTCGTGTAATGCATCCCAGGCCGTGCTCACAGCAGTTGAGCCTCACCAATGTTCTGTAGTGGTTTTGGAAAGGGGAGGGGGGTTGTGGGGGGGGTGGAGAGGAGGGGGAGAGGGGGGGGGAGGGGCAGGGGGGGGGGGGGGAGAGGGGGGGGGGAGGGGGGGGGGGAAGGAGGAGGGGGGGAGGGGGGGGGGAGGGGGGGGGGGGGGGGGGGGGGAGGGGGGGGGGGGGAGGGGGGGGGGAGGGGGGGGGGGAGGGGGGGGGGGGAGGGGGGGGGGGAGGGCGGGGGGGGAGGGGGGGGGAGGAGGGGAAGGGCTGCAACTGCCTCTGGTGGCGAACCATCCGCTGGCGGCCCCTGCTCTCCTAGGGGGGTACCCATTTTTGGCAAAAAAAGGGGTCCGAAAAGTGGCGATTTGGAGGGGCAACCTATACACCTTCGGCCCGAGGCCTCGGCGGATTTCCATTATAACCATTATTGTTCGTCTGCAAGGGTCATCGTTGTTGTTGTTGTCGTCAGATTAGTACTATTAACACTATCGTTACTATTCTACAAAGCGCCTAAGCCCCTTAAGCGCCTTATGACGTTTTTTGTACTGCACCTAAACACCCTTTAGCCCCCCCCCCCAGCCTTAAAGACCAAAATAAGCGCCTAAACTCCTAAAAGCGCTAAACCCCTTGGCCTAAGCCCCTTTTAAAAGCCTAAAAGTGTTTCTAAGCTCCTAAATGCATGTTAGCCCCCGAACCTCTAAGCCCCAAAAAGTGCCTAAGCCTCTAAAAGCGCCACAGGCCTTTTGTTTGGGTGTCGTGTAGGAATCATAAGGGTTTTCTTAGGGTATGACGTAGCTTCCGCAACTCCAAGAACCAGCAAAGGCAAACTCCTAAGGCCACTTCAGCCCTTAAACCTGCAACACGAACCCCGTACTCAACGCCCTAAACCCTAAACCCTAAACTCCGCCTGGTTCAAACCCTTGGGGCCAGACTTGAGTGTAGGCCTAGGGAGTTTATGGGAGATGGCTGCCGCCGCCTCCTGGTAACCCGGTATAGCTGTCAGGTGGCCCAAATACCATGGGGGTCGGAATATTATTAAGCCCTCAGCCTTTGAGGCCTAGGCCTTAAGCCTTAAGCCCTAAGCCCCCCTAACAAGCCCTAAGCCAAGCCCTAAGCCCCCCCCTAAGCCCCTAAGCCCCTAAGCCCTAAGCCCCTAAGCCCCTGAGCCCCTAACCCCCTTAAACCCCGAAGCCCACAGCCCTAAGCCTTCAGCCTAAGCCCTCGGCCCTAAGCCTCAAGCCCCAAGCCTAAGCTCTTGTGCCCTCCTGCCCTGCCCCGCCCCGCCGCCACCCCGCCCCACCGAGCATCGAGCGGAAACTGGCGCACATCCATAGGTCACGACTTGTCTTTCGTTGTCATCATGTGTTTTGCGAAGTTCGCCGGTAATATCTCCGAATCTCCTGTGCAGGATGCTCTGAGCAGCAAGACGCTCGAGTCGAATTCAACTTATCTGAATTATGTGACCATCGGACACGCTGCCCCTCAAGCCGACTGTGCGGAAACTCGCTGAAGCTTCGAAGCCTCTTGCAGTCGTAGACCTGGCGGTTCGCTGGACCCCCGAGGGTTCATTGCAGCAAGACGGATGCTAAGTCGGCCCCGATGGCAGCTGAATCCCATGTCCGCGCACCCACACACACATACATTCTCCTGAACATCAGAAGGTCAATGTTGTGAATGCAATTGTCTTTTTTTTGCCGAAGGGAATGAATGTACATACTTCTTCTGTAGAAGAGTACGAAAGCCTGTAAGCGACAGAGCGATTCGCAACACATTCCGAACTTACCGATGCGTTGGTGCCTGCAGCTGCAATGCAAGGTGTTCACTGAGTTCGGCGCTAACCAACCAGCCAACCAGCCAACCAGCCAACCAGCCAACTAGCCAGCCATTCAATTCACTAAAACACACACACACACACAAACACACGCAAACAGCAGATTTGCTAGGAAAACAAGCCGAAATGCCCAAGTACTGTAGCAAGAACAACGGTCAAAAACATGCGGCCAAGAACCGAACACATTCCTTACAACAAACAGAAAAACAAACGTTGCGCACGATTTTCCAAAGAGCTGGACAAGAGCGGGGCGACTCCGCCGGAGTTCACGGCAAGCATCCGCAATCATCTTTTCCATTTCACATACTTCTCAAGCATTTCGTATGCAGATGACTTCAGGTGCCTTTTGTTTGTGTTGGCTGGCAAGTTTTGTGACATGTACTGTATGTTAAGGAGTCTCAGAGCCGAAACGGTGGGTTTTGCATGTGCAAGGTCGACAAACTCAAGCAGCATGCGATGAAAGGCTTGCGTGACAAGGTGCATGCTGTTGAATTGCGAGCGCGGCTTTGGTCATTGAGCTAGATCTGACCTGCCATGCTGCCCTAGGACCATGTTTGAACTTGCTGCAGGCAATCAATCGCATGAAGCTTCAGGGCGTCAGCAGGGATCAGCAGGAGGCGCATGATTTTGCAATATCAGACTCTTCCGGGTGATCTAGTCCTGCATATTTGACGCCCTGCGCGGCAGGTGATCCTGGAAGAGATGGATGCGCTGCTGCGTGAGCGTTCGGAGAGAGTCAAGGCTGCCTGGGCGTGATGAATGAACGGCTTCGGTGGGCATGTGGCGGGTCACAGGCTGCTCAACTGGAGTCCCAGGAGCTGGACATGCAGGCCGACTGTTAAACAAAAGGCTGAACGTTCAGGTTTGAAGAGCTTTTCAGGGAAAAGGTTTTTCAGCATTCACCTGCTTGCTGCTGTTCTTTGCTGTTCTTTGTGTGCAGCCGCAAGTACGTAGATGCGAGATGATCGTCACATGCAGTTCGTCCAACTTGCGGTGGCTCTTAGCAGTCAGGAGGACGTGGTTTTTGCACCTCCGGATGAGATGGAAGCGAGCCTGGAGACAAGAGAAGATGCTCAGCAGGCAGAGGCGCGGGCAGCCTGCCTCACGCATTGCACTGTGACGGCTGAGACATCTTATGGTCATTCGCTCAACCGCGGCGGGTTTAGGGCCGGGCCCATTGCCTCTGTGTTTTCTGCCAGGATGCCGAAGCACATGTTGCCTCCTTGGATGCGCGCGACGCTTAGCAGCTTAGCATGGTCTCAGCATCCTGAGATATCCTGAGGCCTGAGGCTCCGGCACTTCAGCCCATGCTTAGCATATCTTGGCATCTTTTGAAGCTCTTTGCCGCTCCATGGTGCAGCTTTGCCCGAGATTGTTTGGGTGTCCTATTTTTCTGTCATATTCTGTCATTTGCAAATTTGCTATCCTTCAGGCACCCGGAAGGGAGAGAAGCACCAGGAGGGCCCGCGGAGGAGTGAGAGTGCTGGAAGGCATAGCCGCAAATCCATGCGGTCATGCTGAGTCTCACAATCACACGCATCCTGTCTGCCCAAGTTCAGCTGGTCCAAGCTCAGCCCTGTGAAGCGGGGACAACCTCAGTCCTTTGTATTCGATTCAGGGTATTCTTGCTCTCTCCGCTCCGCATGTTCGACGGTTACTTGGTTGCTCTCTAAGCTGCCACGGTAGAGACAAGTGCAAAGACAAGTGCAACCGGTGGAGCCTCCTTAGGAGACCCCAAGCTGAATTCAGGACCGGGTGGTCAAACGGCGTTACACGTCGATGCATTGTGGGTGTGTCACGGTGTGTCTGCTCAAGACCCAAGCCGCACGTCAGAGCCAGCTTCGCGACTCGAGCTGGTTTGGCTCTTTGTCTGCAGATTTGACTCAAGTCAAGCTCTCCTCATGTAGGTGCAGCCATTGCAGCCTGTTGGCTGGAGTCTTGTACATAGCATAGTTGGGCACGATGTCCATAGCAGATGGCGTCGAAGAGCTGTTCGGCCTGCTCCTTGGGTCAGCGGAACACAGATACCTGGTTCAACCGCATGTTAAACTGTGGGCTTGCTCACCTGTCTGTGAGCAGATGTAGCAAAGTGCCATGCAAGTCCAAGGCCAAGTCATAACATGGAAGACAACAGAGAAGACAATCAGCAGGCAGCAGAGGCCTCTGCAGAACAGATACGGCATAAATGCCGATCAGGAGTCCTGATGAAGAACAGGCAGAGCCACAGGCGCAGTAAGCCAAGAGGAAACAAACTTTGCCTT
The DNA here is from genome assembly GCA_905221605.1 of Symbiodinium natans. Lineage (NCBI taxonomy): Eukaryota > Dinophyceae > Suessiales > Symbiodiniaceae > Symbiodinium > Symbiodinium natans. The sequence goes on from CAJNDS010002361.1 coordinate 156,278, forward strand.
GACCAGGCGGCAGTCTCTCTGGAGGCAATGAGGAGCGTATGAACGCTGCACAACATTCCCAGCAGGTACCAGCAACAAGGAAGAGGGTGAATACCATCAACACACAGCTTCTTTGTCCTGACCCAAAGTTCATCAGTGGCTGTAAATATCTGAATAACAGTTCGTGCACACTTGGATTCGAACCCTAAGCCTCTTGTTTCTGTCAAGCACCGTTCTTCTCCCATGTGCACCTCTTCCTCAACATCGCTGCTCAGGCTACAACCGAGAGAACTTCATGTTCGACCAAGTCTTGCGACAGTGGTCATGGTCTCGATTCCGCCGTAGATGCTGCTCGAAAGTCTCGAAAGATCTCGTATTGAACTCATCAAGGCGGGAGTATCAGGAGCAGGACATGCGCGTGAAGCAGTTCATGCTCTATCGAGAGGCGTGGCTTTGTGACGGCAATGCCTGCCTGAGTGCGATGAACAGCATTATTGTTTCGCGTTCCCGGTTGCAGGATGTGCGAGATCTGACTGAACTGACCACCAGCAAGTGCCCCCCCCCTTGTGCTTGCTGGGTACGTTGTCGCACGTTGCCGCATGTTGTGAGCACAGATTGACCTCATGAGCCAGGATGGACAGCTACTTGATGATTGCTGTCCTTGAGCTGGGGTGCTGCCCGCTTTCTCAGAAGGTTTTTGCTTGGTGCTTGCGGGCCGTCATCTCCCGTCATCTTCTCTGTGAGGTCTGGACCTACTGGTTCATGGTGTCTTGCACATCAAAACCATGACAGGCCCTGGTCGATCTCTCTTTTTGCCGCAATTTGCGGGCGTTTCTTGCCAGATGAGCCCACATGGCTGCTATGGCTCTATGTGATAAGCTGCATGCCCAGCAAAAGCTTTTCCTAGGAATCAGTGACTGAGCAGCTTGGCAAACAGTATTCTCTCCCAAGGCCTCGCTGAAGCGAGGTACTCAGCATCCAGGAGTACGGCGGAGTAGAGCAGCGCAGCGTAGTGCAGCCATGAGCGAACATGAAATCAGATTCTGCTAGGCCTTCGTGTTCTTGTTCCTCAGCGCGTGGCTAGCCATCCATGCATCTGCCGGACTCCTACACAGTTCTATGTGGTTGCTTGTGGTTATATGCAAACTCCTGCATGCCAATGAGAGAGTTCAAACCCGAACAGCGGATGTTGGCAGTGGCGTTTCGACGGCCAGCCTGGCAATGTGTAGTGGTCTGGAAACCCCCAAGCCACTTCAAGCACATTGAACGTGGAATCCCTTGTTCACCATACAGTTTCAAGTTTGACGCACGAGAAGTAAATATTGCAAGATTTTATCAAACAATTGCTGGCATGACATTCCAATTTAACTCTGAGCTGAGGTGAGGACATAGTCAAAAAGAACAGTTTTGCCCCGAAAATCCTGGGTACGTGCTGCATTCATACGACTCGCTTGCACCGTCGAGACTTCGTGGTAAGTGTCTTTCCTCCAGTATATTCTCGTGGTCGTCAATTTTTGAAAGAAACGCACATGCTATTCTCACAAGCGAAGCAGGAAATCTTTAACATGCATGTAGAAAGCTACCCATTTTTAGGCTTTACATGTAGAAGTTAAGGCCTTCCCATCGCCAGACCATCCACACCCCAAACATGTTTGCATAAGACCAGTTTAGGTTTCTTGTGACATGTTTGGACTGCCAACCAACACCGAGGTGTCTGCCCATTCCTTCAGCGTGAGGACATGCTCCCAGTGAGTCTGCTTGTGCACGGCAACTTTTATTGCTCAGTGTTGCTCAGAGCTGCCTCGTGCCGCGACCCACAGTTCTCAGGCTGCTGACACAATTCGTGCGGCTGCCGCTGCCAAGCCGCAGGCATCAAGTGTTCAGAGGAGTGCGCTTTGTCATACTGATTCGCAATTTGCTGAAGCATTTGAAAGATATTCGATATGTGATTTTGAAAGGCAGATCGATGCCGGATCAGCTCTGGCAACTGACTATGAGAACAAGGGCTTTGAGGCATGCCTGTGCCACTCGCATCCACTCGCGACATGCGCTCCAACATGCTCCAAGGTGGAACCGGCACTTGTTTTGCTTGATTGATTGCTTGTTGTGGCCAGGATCTTCTGCGCGTGCCTATTTTGCGGCAACAAGCCGAGCGTCTTGGTGATGTCCTCAGCGCTTGATGCGTTGATGCTTAGCTGAGACGACGTGGGACCAGGTGGCACCGGCCCAAGCCGGGCTCCGCAACAAGATGCGTCAGGATGCGCAAAGCGGACGTTGAAGTTAAAGCAGAATCGGCTCAAACTTTGGCGTTTTGAGAGGAGCTGCCGTAGCTGGCTTGGTCTCCATGTCCCAGCCAGGGGCAAATGCAGCCATTGCGGCGGTCTCGGATGCAGGAAAGAGGGAAAGGTTAAAACTTGAAATCGCCTCTTGTCGCTTGGTAGCTCTCTGAAACTCTCTGCAGCCTTTTCAGGCTGCGAAGCATGTACGGTGCGGGAGCCTGGAAGACCTCTGCTCAACGCGCAAGTAGCTAGACATTGATGGGGCTGAGCGACTAAGGCTTTATCGTGACCTGCAGGACAATTGGCAGGAGCCCTCGTTGCGAGGATGTTGTGTCATCATCTGTCGTCAAAATAATCCCGCATGTGTTGCTCCTGTCAGGCGCATGATGCTTATGCTCGTGCATGCCTGGCACTTGGCCGAGCACCCAGGACATGCACAGGTCATAAAGGTGTAGCTGGGCTGCAGTCCGGAGGCAGTGCGCATGGTGCTGATGCAATATTTTCAAGCCCACGCTGGCTGCTTTTCACGAAAGGGCCTGCACTTAATAATGGTTGATGCATGGTCTGCAAAATCTGCAAAATCACGTGACGGAGCCACATTCAGTGCTGGAATGACAATGGAATGATCCTCCCAGCACAGGTGGAAACAACGATTGTCGCAATTCCATTGGTGCTGCAAGTTGTGTAGCATCCGTGCAATGCGATTGCTCGGAACTAGCTTGGAAACAAAGCCTGCTAGCGGCGTTTGGTTTACAAATTGCTTTCCCTCCAGTGGGTTGGTGGGTTTGGCACCTGCCCCCTCCCTCCCCCTCCCATGGCGACGAAAATGAGGACTCCTTCCGTGCGTCCACTCGCTTTTGTCCAGAGCACTTTGGAAGTAGAGGAGCATGACCCACAGACACGAGGCGTGCACATCTGCCTTTGAATCGGCCCGGCTGTTGCTTAATTAGCGTTTGGATCGGCAGACCCCCGACCCAGGTACGTACAAGCTGCTGCACGCCGTGGCTTACTACACAGTGGGCTTGGCTCTCGTACTTGAATGCCGGCTCCTCTTGATGATTTCGGTCAGAGTGACTCATTCTTTATTATCCAGAGGCTTGCTGGTCCTTGAGATGCATGCGCCATGGGCGGGTCTCGCGTGTGCGATGCTTGCCTTAACATGTTTGCACGCATGCTGGTTGTAATTGTCCTGCAGCATGGCTGCTGCTGTGGCCGGCATGCAAGGACCGTGCTTCCCATGCTGGCTTGGCTTTTGATCAAGTGCCTTCCCTAGCCGGCCCTAGCCGTGAAGGTCAGGGTCCTCTCTGTTTGGTCAATCGCGGTCAGAGTTGTCAGGCTGGACTTGTACTTCGCGAGCACCAGAAGAGTCTTGGGAGCTTTGTTTCTCATGTTGGGTCGCAAGCTCAGTCGTGGGCACCGTCCCTAGGTTTGCAGGCCCCAAATGTTTTGACAATGTTTTTGGCGCCAATTTTGGCAAGGTCCTTTGCTTGCCTTGGTGGCTGCCGGACACTGAAAATTCAAAAGCACAGCACACCTTCTGGTGCCTTGGCTGTGACTTTTGGCTGGCTCGGCGCCAAGCGAAGCACAGCCAAGGCCACCATGGATCCCACGCTGAACAAGCTGAGCGAGCTGCAGTACCTGGCTCAATTTGCAGAGGCCTGAGAACTCCCTTGGAGGGTGCGCAAAAAGCAAAGCTCCTCCGGACCAGAAAAAGTTGGGAGAGTCGCGGGATCGACAATATGCTTGCACTATAGGGGGGGACGTATCCGGCCTCTCTGTGATCAGTCGCTCAGTTTGGGGGTCACCGAGGGCATGGGAGATGGGAGTATACATCTCTGCAAGCAGCTAGTCAGCGCAGTCAATCCCAGTACGTCAATCCCGCGTCACCAGTCCACAGTGCAGCCCTCTTCGTTGGGTATCCAGTTGCACTGCGAGATGCCCCCCCTGCTGACTACGAAAACAGGCATAAACAGCCTTCCTACCTTCGTGGAAGAAGCATAGCACCAGGCCGGTCGAAGCCGGATGGTGGCCTAGGTAGCATCATACAGCCGATGGGATGTCTATGCCATGGCCGGATGATGCAATCAGCTAGTTCTGCCAGGTTTGCGCTGCGTCTGTCGCCTTTGTCTGCACCAGGGGCAAGAAAACAGCTAGACAGTTTTAGATGAGAATCTTGCCGGCATCGTATTTCATAGTGTCTCTTGCTACCCCCCTCTGATATTCTGTCAAAGGGCCGAGCATATCTGCTTGGGTATGTTTAGATAGGCTTGATGATCAAACCTGATTTCCGCATCTCCGAAGTGAAGTTTCTTTCTGCCTCACTTGCGCCAATGATCCACATGATTTGAGTCCCTCATATCTTGACTCTGCTTCCCACGGTGCAACCAGACCCTTTATCAGAATGTTATCGCAAAAGAAGTCGGTGCATCATGTATTTGAAATCTACCGAAAGGCCTCAGCGTCCACTGCACAAAGAAGGTAAGGCAGGCATGGTTGCCGATTCACCGTCACTTCCTGCGAGCAAGAGATCTCAATGTCGTTCGAAGTACGGCTGGTGGCACGGATGGGCAACCAAATCACCCAACCAGATCTGCCACTGACCTGAAAGTCATCCGAACACCTTGGTGATCTGATGGAGCAGCACTATCGTTAGACTCATCCAGTTGCAGATTGCTGCGCCAACTCACGGGGTTGATGATGATGAGGAGGCGGGCAAGACACGAAGAATGAAGTACAGTAGGAGGTGGAAGCTGCTATGCCCAACTTGGAACCGGAGCTAGTTATGGCAATGATTTTCAATGCATTCAATGGGCAGAATCAAGTCAACAGATCATCAGGGCGCCTGGTCAGAAAGGGCAGATATCGCTCCAGAGAATGCCGTTGTGGACACACGTGACATTGTCAGCCGTTTTTTTCTTCCACATTTTGATCTGTTTGAGTTGAGTAGAGAAAAGCACGCGGAGATGGCCAAACTCGACGCCTGCATCGTAGGTTTTGATTGGGTGCAGTAGCAAAGTCCAATCTCCCTGTGCATGATTGGCACTACGGCATGCGTCTGCGTATCGGACCGATCGCAATGGTATTTTGGCTAAGCATGTCTGCGGGATCTACACCCACACCCACACACCCACACACCCACGCACCCACGCACCCACACACCCACACACCCATACACCCGCACACCCGCACACCCACACACCCACCCCACACACCCACACGCCCACACGCCCACACACCCACACGCCCACATGCCCAGACACACCCAGACACACCCAGACACACCCAGACACACCCACACGCCCAAACACGCCCACCCACACCCACACCCACACCCACACCCACACCCACACCCACACCCACACCCACACCCACACCCACACCCACACCCACACCCACACCCACACCCACACCCACACCCACACCCACACCCACACACACACCCACACCCACACCCACACCCACACCCACACCCACACCCACACCCACACCCACACCCACACCCACACCCACACCCACACCCACACCCACACCCACACCCACACCCACACCCACACCCACACCCACACCCACACCCCCACACACACACACACACACACACACACACACACACACACACCCACACCCACACCCACACCCCACACACACACACACACACACACACACACACACACACCACAACACCCCACACCCCACACCCCCACACACCCACACCACCACACAACCACACACACCCCACACCCCCAACCCCCACACCCCACACCCCACACCCCACACCCACACCCCACACCCCACACCCACACCCACACCCACACCCACACCCACACACGCACACACGCGCACACGCGCACACGCGCACACGCGCACACGCGCACACGCGCACACGCGCACACACGCACACACGCACACACGCACAGACGCACAGACGCACAGACGCACGCACGCACGCACGCACGCACGCACATCACCTTTTCAAGCGGCACACGTGCACATCGCACCGGGCAGACGAACTTTCTCTTTCTTGAAGCCCTCGAGTTTCACCCCGATCCTCGCACCCAATGACCAAGACTACAGCCGAAGATCCTGCGCCCTAAGCCGTCCGAAGCTTTCGACTGTTTCTTGTCTGTTAGCTTATGTGATTTTGGCTGTGGTGAAGAGTGAAGAACGTTGGTCTTGACAAATGAGATGGCATTCCATGCTGTGATCCCGAAGGCGCCCCATTGAAACTCTAAGGTTCTTGTTTCCGTCGTCTTCGCGATGCACGCCGGCCTCATCGTCCTTCGGTGAAATTGCACCCATTCTATTCTCTGCAACCTCTGCCTTGAAGTGCTCCCAGGTGTGTGTGGCTTGTGTGGCGAGAGCCGAGCATGTAGGCACCCCAATCTGCCACACGCCACATCTGTAGCTATCATGCGCCTGTCTCTGTGTGTGGCTGCTCACGACGAACGTAGCGGTGGCAAGCAGCAGATGTTGGATTTCTTGGAGCACTTTCCAAGGTTTCCGAGCGTGGTGCAGCGCTGCCCACCCGATTTCGTAGTGTCCTCTACCTTGACGTTTTTGGCTGGTGTGCTCCCAAGCCGTAGCAGAGCTGGCAGCAAAGTTGCACAGCATGCCTGCGCACGCAATCCGGAGGCTCCAAAGCCCGGACGTGTCCTGGCTGCAGCCACAATAAAGGGCACATGGCGGCCATGTGAAGCAGTGTTTATATTTCTGTTTTTGGTGAGTGTATATAAGGTTCCTTTTCAATATTGGTGAGTGTATATATTTGGTGTCCTTTTGGGGGTACAAGAAATATTTTAAGGGGCTGCGCCCATGGGCGGGCAGCGCACGCAGAAGCCCGGGGCGAGCAGTTTCTAAGCATGTTGAGGCCCCTAAACTCCCTTAAAATCTCTAAGCGTTAAGTTTCTAAGCATTTTCAGGCCCCTAACTCCCTTCAAATCTCTAATCCGAGACTCCCTTAACGTTTCTAAGCACTTTATAAGGCCCCTAAACTCCCTTTTTCCTAGCCCCGGGCTTAGACACGTCGCTTATGCCCGCCCTTTGGGGGGCATCATGCTCCTGATGCCCCCCCCGCGGTCCCGCCCCGGGAGCCGCTGATGCTCCTGATGCGCGCCTGGGGGTCCCGGGCTGGACCCGCTGATGCTCATGATGCGCGCCCTCTGGGGGCCTCCGTGGCGACGCAAAAAACCACGAAAAAAAAACCGTTCACCGGCGGCACGCGGGGGTCGGCGGCACTGGCGTCCGGCCTAATTCTGCTTCGCAGAAGGCCAGAGGCCAGCAAGGCTATTCCCGGGACGACCCGGGCTAAAAGGTCCGCATTTGCTCGGTCCTTTGGGGACCTCGCGCTGCCCGATTTAATGGCTACCGCCAGTGCCGCCGACCCCCTCCAAGGGGGGCCAAGGCACTGTGGGCTCCGTGGCGGGGAGCGGGTGCGTGGGTGGTGGGGGTAGGGGCGGAGGGAGCCATGGGGCCAGGAGCCATGGGTCCATGAGGGGCATGGGCGGCGGGGCAGGGTGCGTGAGGGGTAAGGGGTAGGGAGCTGGGTCCATGAGGGGTAGGTCAAGGGGATGGAGAGTGGGAGCGTGGGCCAAAGGAGAGTGAGTAGGCGGAGCTGGAAGGGCGGAGGGCGGAGCGGGCGGAGCGGGCGGAGCGGGCGGAGGGCCCGGGCATGCACTGGGGCCTTTAAAGTCAGCTGAGAAGCCACATCCATGGGCCGTGGACCATGAGCCATGGGGAGCCATGGGGCCAGGAGCCATGGGTCCATGAGGGGCATGGGTGCGTGAGGGGTAAGGGGTAGGGAGCTGGGTCCATGAGGGGTAGGTCAAGGGGATGGAGAGTGGGAGCATGGGCCAGAGGGGAGTAGGCGGAGCTGGAAGGGCGGAGGGCGGAGCGAGCGGAGCGGGCGGAGCGGCCGCAGGCCCCCACCCATGCACTGGGGCCCTTTAAAGTCAGCTGAGAAGCCACATCCATGGGAGCAAGGGGCCCATGACAAGCACGGGCGGCGGGGCAGGGTGTGTGCGGGTGGGGGTGGGGGTTGCGGGAGGGGAGTAGGCGGAGCTGGAAGGGCGGAGGGCGGAGCGGGCGGAGGAGCGGGCGGAGTCAGCTGAGAAGCCACATCCATGAGCCGTGGACCATGAGTGAATGGGGCCAGGAGCCATGGGTTCAGTGGGGGGCGGGGTGCGTGGGGGGTGGGGGTGGGGGTGGGGGTTGGAAGTGTGGGTGGGTGGGGGTGGGGGTTGGGGGTTGGGGGTGGCAGGGTGCGTACGGTATGGGGGCGGGGGTTGGGGGTTGGGGTGGAGCAGGGGCCATTTCTAGGACCAGCATTGGCAGCCATGCAGGTCGAGGGATGAAGAATGGGACCAGGAGGCAATGGGGCCAGGAGCCATGTGGGCCATGGGTCCAGTGGGGGGGCGGGGCGTGGGGGGTGGGGGTGGGGGTGGGGGTTGGAAGTGTGGAAAGGGTGGGGTGTGTGGGGGCGGGGGTTGGGGGTGGGGGTGGAGCCATGACGCCAGGAGCAAGGGGCCCATGACAAGCACGGGCGGCGGGGCAGGGTGCGTGCGGGGTGGGGGTGGGGGTTGCGGGTGGGGGTGGAGCAGCTCAATGGGACCAGGAGCCATGGGTCCATGAAAAGCATGGCGGGGTGCGTGGGGGGCTTGAACAAGGGGAATGTGTGCGGAGCGGGAAGGGCGGATGGGCGGGGAGCGGGTGCGTGGGTGGTGGGGGTAGGGGCGGAGGGGAGCGATCTGGAGTGTGAGACTCGGGGCGAGCTCAAGCTCCGTGAAGCCTTCACTCGGCGTGCTCTTGCATACGACCAGGTGGGTCTCATGTCGTTCATTGCCCAGGAAAAGTGGCATACGTACTTGTTTGATGCTGTCACCCGCGAGCCTCCCCCCAACCGCCGCTATGTCAGCATCGGCCAAGCACTCAACGCCGATCGTGAGCTTTGGCAGCTCATTGCCCAAGAGAGCCGCGGTGACATCAAGATCATCAAAGGCGCTGATCCCCCTTTGGATGCCTTCATTAAGCGCTTTCAGCACTCTCCGCAAGTGAATGTATGTTTGGCCCCCCTTCCTGCCTTCTCCCCTCACAAGGGAGAACGTCCAGATGGTGGCAAAGGCCCTGGCAAAAAAGGTGACCGCACAGGCAGAGGCAAGGGTTGGGCCTCTCAAGGCAAAGAAGGCAAGGGCCTGCCTTTGAAGCGCAAAGGCGAAACCCTGCAGCAGGATCCCCGTCGTGCAGAAATCCTCAAGCTTCTGCGCGAGATCCCTCCCAACTGCGTTTCTCGCTTGCCCAAGACTCGGCAGTTCATTTGTGCCCTCTTCCAGCATGGCAAATGCCCCCATCAGTCCAAGGAGCGTTGTGAGCGTGGTCTGCACTGCTGTTGGCATAAGGATTGCTTCAAGAAAGGCGTGCCCTTCTGTGAATGCAGTCACTCGTGACTAGGGCCCGTTGTTTCCGGCACCACCGACTCCCCGCCTTTTGCGGTTTTCTTCGAAATTTGTTGCGGTTCTGCCGTTTTGTCATACGCTGCCGCATGCAAGGGCTGGCATGCAAGCGGAGACCTCACACCTGAGTCTACGCGATGGCATGACAGCAAACCCACCCTGATCTTTTCCAACGGAGCTCGTGCTCACCAATTCCCCATCAGGGGAAGCTGGCACTAAGAGAAACATTTAGTACACTGAGGATAAGCATGTGCCCTAACCATAGGAACGCGGTGGTAATGCTCTCCAAAAGCTCTACCGCACAAAAACAAAGCAGACCCGAGTGTGGTTCTGTGCAAGACTTGACTCGTAGGGTGAGCCCAGTACAAGGGACTCTCCGAATTATCCTCCTCTGAATCAGAAGCATCTGAAACAACAGCCAAGGCAGCGTCCTGATCGTCGGTCGTGTCCCCCGGAGCGGTTTCATCATCTGCAGGTGCAACCGCAGCAGATTCCATGATCTTTTGACGGTTCCAGCCTTGAGCAAAGTGGCCGCTCCTAGTTTGGTCAGGGAAAAATTTCCTGACGCAACCGCTTACTTCCATCCAGATCGGCGTGACGTTTGGAGATCTTCAAAGCGCCCTCGGAATCAAGGGTCACTTGCTGCATCGGCTTATCGTTAGAGATTTCCTGGGCTCGGGAAGGGCACTTGTGTGGGGGCAGGTAAGTGATGGTGCCACTGTCGATCATGGATTGCAGCTTGTCGACTAGACCGTGAGAAGGTTCAACTCGCTCTGTAAAGACGAGACTGGGCAAGCGACGCTTTTGCGCCTCCAGACGAGAAATTCTCTCGGCCAGCGGCAGTTCCCTTGGGGGGTCTAAAGTGGATCTCTCAACTCGGGACTTCAAGTCTGAAATTGCAAAAGTGTGAGCCTCAAACCACAGGCGACGGAGATCTGGGATCTCGCGAGCAGCCAAGGCACGCTTCAAGAGTTTCTCCACAGCTTCGATCAAGGGGGCATCATCACCACTTTGGGGGTTGACGGCGCAAATGTAAGCAAGGCGACCAAAACTGTTGATACCGGCACCAACAAGACTGTTCACGAAAGCTGCTTCCATGCCCACGGCCAGCGCTCGGTCGGTGAAGCTGGCTTCGGATTCAAGCATGGTGGATGACATGGCGCTCAGGCTAGCAGCTTGCAGGACAAAAGAGTGGCCCCTGAGAGCCTTGCATAGGTCGACGCGTCATTGTTCGTGGCATACAACACGAAGCATGGAAAGTGCATAACAGGACATGCATGTACATCGGAACATCTCAGTAGATGGCAAATCAGCACGTGCATGTTTTGATCACCTGCAGGCAAAGATGAACTCGAAGGTACAGCTTGTCTAGAATCATTGCATGGCGGAGTCAGTGAATAGGGCGAAGAAAAGAAAACAGGGTGCGTGAGGGGTGGGCAAGGGGATGGAGAGTGGGAGCATGGGCCAAAGGAGAGTGAGTAGGCGGAGCTGGAAGGGCGGAGGGCGGAGCGGGCGGAGCGGGCGGAGCGGGCGGAGGGCCCGGGCATGCACTGGGGCCTTTAAGTCAGCTGAGAAGCCACATCCATGGGCCGTGGACCATGAGCCATGGGGACCTTTTACAGTCAGCTGAGAAGCCACATCCATGAGCCGTGGACCATGAGCCAATGGGGCCAGGAGCCATGGGTTCAGTGGGGGGTGGGGTGCGTGGGTGGGGGTGGGGGTTGGAAGTGTGGGTGGGTGGGGGTGGGGGTTGGGGGTTGGGTTGGGGTGGAGCAGGGTCCATATATAGGACCAGCATTGGCAGCCATGCAGGTCGAGGGATGAAGAATGGGGGTTGGGCAGGGTCCATAAGGAGGACCAGCGTTGGCAGCCATGCAGGTCGAGGGATGAAGAATGGGACCAGGAGGCAATGGGGCCAGGAGCCATGGGTCCAGTGGGGGGGCGGGGTGCGTGGGGGGTGGAAGTGTGGAAAGGGTGGGGTGTGTGGGGGTGGGGGTTGGGGGTGGGGGTGGAGCCATGACGCCAGGAGCAAGGGGCCCATGACAAGCGCGGGCGGCGGGGCAGGGTGCGTGCGGGGTGGGGGTGGGGGTTGCGGGTGGGGGTGGCTCAAGGGATGAAGAATGGGACCAGGAGCCATGGGTGCATGTTCATGAGGGGTAGGTCAAGGGGATGGAGAGTGGGAATGGGCCAAAGGAGAGTGAGTAGGCGGAGCTGGAAGGGCGGAGGGCGGAGCGGGCGGAGCGGGCGGAGCGGGCGGAGGGCTCGGGCATGCACTGAGCTGAGAAGCCACATCCATGGGCCGTGGACCATGAGGGGAGCCATGGGGCCAGGAGCCATGGGTCCATGAGGGGCATGGGTGCGTGAGGGGTAAGGGGTAGGGAGCCGGGTCCATGAGGTGCGGAGCGGGCGGAGCGGGCGGAGGGCCGGGCATGCACTGGGGCCCTTTAAAGTCAGCTGAGAAGCCACATCCATGAGCCGTGGACCATGAGCCAATGGGGCCAGGAGCCATGGGTTCAGTGGGGAGCGGGGTGCGTGGGGTGGGGGTGGGGGTTGGAAGTGTGGGTGGGTGGGGGTGGGGGTTGCGGGTTGGGGGTGGCAGGGTGCGTACGGCATGGGGGTTGGGGTGGAGCAGGGGCCCTTTTTTGGACCAGCGTTGGCTGCTCAAGGGATGAAGAATGGGACCAGGACCCATGGGTCCATGAGCAGCATGGCGGGGTGCGTGGGGGGCTTGGGCAAGGGGAATGTCTGCGGAGCGGGAAGGGCGGATGGGCGGGGAGCGTGCGTGGGTGGTGGGGGGAGGGGCGGAGGGGAGCCATGGGGCCAGGAGCCATGGGTCCATGAGGGGCACGGGTGGCGGGGCAGGGTGTGAGGGGTAAGGGGTAGGGAGCTGGGTCCATGAGGGGTAGGTCAAGGGGATGGAGAGTGGGAGCATGGGCCAAAGGAGAGTGAGTAGGCCGGGGGGAGCGGGCGGAGCGGGCGGAGGGCCCGGGCATGCACTGGGGCCTTTAAAGTCAGCTGAGAAGCCACATCCATGGGCCGTGGACCATGAGCCATGGGGGATGGAGAGTGGGAGCATGGGCCAGAGGGAAGTAGACGGCGCTGGAAGGGCGGAGGGCGGAGCGAGCGGAGCGGGCGGAGCGGGCGGAGGGCCCGGACATGCACTGGGGCCCTTTAAAGTGTGTGTGGGTGGTGGGGGTAGGGGCGGAGGGGAGCCATGGGGCCAGGAGGGCATGGGCGGCGGGGCAGGGTGCGTGAGGGGTAAGGGGTAGGGAGCTGGGTCCATGAGGGGTAGGTCAAGGGGATGGAGAGGAGCATGGGCCAAAGGAGAGTGAGTAGGCGGAGCTGGAAGGGCGGAGGGCGGAGCGGGCGGAGCGGGCGGAGCGGGCGGAGGGCCCGGGCATGCACTGGGGAGCATGGGCCAAAGGAGTGAGTAGGCGGAGCTGGAAGGGCGGAGGGCGGAGCGGGCGGAGCGGGCGGAGCGGGCGGAGCGGGCGGAGGGCCCGGTGGGGCCTTTAAAGTCAGCTGAGGAGCCACATCCATGGGCCGTGGACCATGAGCCACGGGGAGCCATGTGGGTGCGTGAGGGGTAAGGGGTAGGGAGCTGGGTCCATGAGGGGTAGGTCAAGGGGATGGAGAGTGGGAGCATGGGCCAGAGGGGAGTAGGCGGAGCTGGAAGGGCGGAGGGCGGAGCGAGCGGAGCGAGCGGAGCGGGCGGAGCGGGCGGAGGGCCCGGGCATGCACTGGGGCCCTTTCTTGTCAGCTGAGAAGCCACATCCATGGGAGCAAGGGGCCCATGACAAGCACGGGCGGCGGGGCAGGGTGCGTGCGGGGTGGGGGTGGGGGTTGCGGGAGGGGAGTTGGCGGAGCTGGAAGGGCGGAGGGCGGAGCGAGCGGAGCGGGCGGAGCGGGCGGAGCGGGCGGAGCGGGCGGAGCGGGCGGAGGGCCCGCGCATGCACTGGGGCCCTTTAAAGTCAGCTGAGAAGCCACATCCATGAGCCGTGGACCATGAGCCAATGGGGGCCGGGGGTGCGTGGGGGGTGGGGGTGGGGGAAGTGTGGGTGGGTGGGGGTGGGGGTTGGGGGTTGGGGGTGGCAGGGTGCGTACGGTATGGGGGTGGGGGTTGGGGGGTTGGGGTGGAGCAGGGGCCAGAAAAATGGGACCAGGAGGCAATGGGGCCAGGAGCCATGGGTCCAGTGGCGGGGTGCGTGGGGGTTGGAAGTGTGGAAAGGGTGGGGTGTGTGGGGGTGGGGGTTGGGGGTGGGGGTGGAGCCATGATGCCAGGAGCAAGGGGCCCATGACAAGCACGGGCGGCGGGGCAGGGTGCGTGCGGGGTGGGGGTGGGGGTTGCGGGTGGGGGTGGAGCAGCTCAAGGGATGAAGAATGGGACCAGGAGCCATGGGTCCATGAAAAGCATGGCGGGGTGCGTGGGGGGCTTGGGCAAGGGGAATGTATGCGGAGCGGGAAGGGCGGATGGGCGGGGAGCGGGTGCGTGGGTAGGGGCGGAGTAGGGAGCTGGGTCCATGAGGGGTAGGTCAAGGGGGTGGAGAGTGGGAGCCTGGGCGAGGGCGGAGCGGGCGGAGGGCCCGGGCGTGCGCTGGGGCCTTTAAAGTCAGCTGAGAAGCCACATCCATGGGCCGTGTTCCATGAGCCATGGGGAGCCTTTACAGTCAGCTGAGAAGCCACATCCATGAGCCGTGGACCATGAGCCAATGGGGCCAGGAGCCATGGGTTCAGTGGGGGCGGGGGTGCGTGGGGGGTGGGGGTGGGTGTTGGAAGTGTGGGTGGGTGGGGGTGGGGGTTGGGGGTTGGGGGTGGCAGGGTGCGTACGGTATGGGGGTGGGGGTTGGGGGTTGGCCATATATAGGACCAGCATTGGCAGCCATGCAGGTCGAAGGGATGAAGAATGGGACCAGGAGGCAATGGGGCCAGGAGCCGCAGGGTGCGTGCGGGGTCGGGGTGGGGGTTGCGGGTGGGGGTGGCGGGGTGCGTGGGGGGCTTGGGCAAGGGGAATGTATGCGGAAGGGCGGATGGGCGGATGGGCGGGGAGCGGGTGCGTGGGTGGTGGGGGTAGGGGCGGAGGGGAGCCATGAGGGGTAAGGGGGAGGGAGCTGGGTCCATGAGGGGATGGAGAGTGGGAGCATGGGCCAAAGGAGAGTGAGTAGGCGGAGCTGGAAGGGCGGAGGGCGGAGCGGGCGGAGCGGGCGGAGCGGGCGGAGCGGGCGGAGGGCCCGGGCATGCACTGGGGCCTTTAAAGTCCATGGGCCGTGGACCATGAGCCATGGGGAGCCATGGGGCCAGGAGCCATGGGTCCATGAGGGGCATGGGTGCGTGAGGGGTAAGGGGGAGGGAGCAGCTGGAAGGGCGGAGGGCGGAGCGAGCGGAGCGGGCGGAGTGGGCATGCGTGGGGCCCTTTAAAGTCAGCTGAGAAGCCACATCCATGGGAGCAAGGGGCCCATGACAAGCACGGGCGGCGGGGCAGGGTGCGTGCGGGGTGGGGGTGGGGGTTGCGGGAGGGGAGTAGGCGGAGCTGGAAGGGCGGAGCGGAGCGGGCGGAGCGGGCGGAGCGGGCGGAGGGCCCGGGCATGCACTGGGGCCCTTTAAAGTCAGCTGAGAAGCCACATCCATGAGCCGTGGACCATGAGCCAATGGGGCCAATGGGTTCAGTGGGGGGCGGGGTGCGTGGGGGGTGGGGGTGGGGGTTGGAAGTGTGGGGGTGCGTACGGCATGGGGGTGGGGGTTGGGGGTTGGGGTGGAGCAGGGGCCATATATAGGACCAGCATTGGCAGCCATGCAGGTCCAGGGATGAAGAATGGGACCAGGCAATGGGGCCAGGAGCCATGGGTCCAATAATGGGGCGGGGGTGGGGGTTGGAAGTGTGGAAAGGGTGGGGTGTGTGGGGGTGGGGGTTGGGGGTGGGGGTGGAGCCATGACGCCAGGAGCAAGGGGCGCGGCGGGGCAGGGTGCGTGCGGGTTGCGGGTAGCAGCTCAAGGGATGAAGAATGGGACCACAAGCCATGGGTCCATGAAAAGCATGGCGGGGTGCGTGGGGGGCTTGGGCAAGGGGACTGTATGCGGAGCGGGAAGGGCGGATGGGCGGGGAGCGGGTGCGTGGGTGGTGGGGGTAGGGGCGGAGGGGAGCCATGGGGCCAGGAGCCATGGGTCCATGAGGGGCATGGGTGGCGGGGCAGGGTGCGTGAGGGGTAAGGGGTAGGGAGCTGGGTCCATGAGGGGTAGGTCAAGGGGATGGAGAGTGGGAGCATGGGCCAAAGGAGAGTGAGTAGGCGGAGCTGGAAGGGTGGAGGGGGGAGCGGGGGGAGCGGGCGGAGCGGGCGGAGGGCCAACATGAACTGGGGCCCGTCAGCTGAGAAGCCACATCCATGGGCCGTGGACCATGAGCCATGGGGAGCCATGGGGCCAGGAGCCATGGGTCCATGAGGGGCATGGGTGCGTGAGGGGTGAGGGGTAGGGAGCTGGGTCCATGAGGGGTAGGTCAAGGGGATGGAGAGTGGGAGCATGGGCCAGGGCGGAGCTGGAAGGGCGGAGGGCGGAGCGAGCGGAGCGGGCGGAGCGGGCGGAGGGCCCGGGCATGCGCTGAGGCCCTTTAAAGTTGGGAGCAAGGGGCCCATGCACGGGCGGCGGGGCAGGGTGTGTGCGGGGTGGGGGTGGAGCAGCTCAAGGGATGAAGAATGGGACCAGGAGCTATGGGTCCATGAAAAGCATGGCGGGGTGCGTGGGGGGCTTGGGCAAGGGGAATGTATGCGGAGATGGGCGGGGAGCGGGTGCGTGGGTGGTGGGGGTAGGGGCGGAGGGGAGCCATGGGGGCAGGAGCCGAGGGGCATGGGTGGCGGGGCAGGGTGCGTGAGGGGTAAGGGGTAGGGAGCTGGGTCCATGAGGGGTAGGTCAAGGGGATGGAGAGTGGGAGCATGGGCCAAAGGAGAGTGAGTAGGCGGAGCTGGAAGGGTGGAGGGCGGAGCGGGGGGAGCGGGCGGAGCGGGCGGAGGGCCCGGGCATGCACTGGGGCCTTTAAAGTCAGCTGAGAAGCCACATCCATGGGCCGTGGACCATGAGCCATGGGGAGCCATGGTGAGGGGCATGGGTGCGTGAGGGGTAAGGGGTAGGGAGCTGGGTCCATGAGGGGTAGGTCAAGGGGATGGAGAGTGGGAGCATGGGCCAGAGGGAAGTAGGCGGAGCTGGAAGGGCGGAGGGCGGAGCGGGCGGAGCGGGCGGAGCGGGCGGAGGGCCCGGGCATGCACTGGGGCCTTTAAAGTCAGCTGAGAAGCCACATCCATGGGCCGTGGACCATGAGCCAATGGGGCCAGGAGCCATGGGTCCAGTGGGGGGCGGGGTGCGTGGGGGGTGGGGGTGGGGGTTGGAAGTGTGGGTGCGTGGGGGTGGGGGTGGGGGTTGGGGGTTGGGGGTGGCAGGGTGCGTGCGGGGTGGGGGTGGGGGTTGGGGGTGGGGGTGGAGCAGGGGCCATTTTTTGACCAGCATTGGCAGCCATGCAGGTTGAGGGATGAAGAATGGGACCAGGAGCCATGGGTCCATGAGAAGCATGGCGGGGGGCTTGGGCAAGGGAAGGAGTCTGCGGAGCGGGAAGGGCGGATGGGCGGGGGGCGGGGTGCGTGGGTGGTGGGGGTAGGGCAAGCGGGCGGGCATGCACTGGGAGGAGCCATGGGTCCATGAGAAGCATGGCGGGGTGCGTGGGGGGCTTGGGCAAGGGAAGGAGCGGGGGGCGGGGTGCGTGGGTGGTGGGGGTAGGGCAAGCGGGCGGGCATGCACTGGGGGCCGGTCGAGCTTTGGATGGGGTGGAGTAGGTGGTAGGGGCAATGGGTCTTCACTGACGCCGCCCCCGCTCCGGCTGGGGTCGGCGGATATACCCTACTTCATGTGCCATGTTGGCGTACAGTAATGTGACTGCATGTGGCTGCGCAGGAAGGTGCAGCTGGCGGCACTGGAACCATCCCGACCCGAAACAACTTAGTGGCCGGATTCCTGGGCTTGGAACATCGTGGAACATGATCCCTGAGGGCTCTGAGACGTTTTGAGCTGCTGTGCAAAAGGAACGGGAGATGCCGTTGAACCTGCGACAGGCCAGCTGAAGATACGTTACACATCAACCCCAGATTTTTTAGCATGCTTTAGCCGCTTCGAAACGCTACGCAGCGGAATGTCTAAGAGCAAGACGAAGCTTTTGCTGCAACGGTTGCGGCTTCACCTCGCCAGGGCCTTTACAAGGAAAGCTGCCGACTGGGTGGGCAGCTCCGCCGCGAGTTCCAAACATGGGAGGCCGAGCGTTTACAGATGTTTACAGCAGCGTGCTGGTAGTAGCCATGGTGTAGCTGGTGGTTGTTGTAGCTGGTAGTAGTAGCTGGTACTGGTTTGGCTTGCGGATACTTGCAGTGCAGTGGCTTGCAGTGGCCTGCAGTGGCCTTGAGGTCGCGAGCTTGGAAGCGCTTCCAAGTATGCTGAGGCCAGAACAGCCTTCAGAACAGCCTCATCCGATCTGCTTCTCAGCCAGGAAGGACCAACATCTTAAGCTGCTCAGGCGACTACGCGCCCTTCAGCGCGAATTTGAGGGTCTTTGTAAAGACTTCTCCAAACTCTTCGAGGTGCGCAGTGCTGCGGACGCCGCCAAGCTTTGAATTACGAGATCTGCCATGCAAAACCAGGACGACGCCGCAAAAGAGCGAATCAGCACGGATCAGGAGTCAGACGCAAGTTTTTGTTCGTGCAGCGATCTTCAGGCTGAACATGGTAACATATGGTGAATTCTCATAAATTGTGGTCCCTTCTTGGGGTACCCTGATTATGAGGGGCCGCCAAAAGGCACAATATATTTAGTGAACTGAGCATATACGTACATGTAGTATACATATATATATATGTATCGAGCAGTTATCGAGCCATGAAGATCTCAAGTGAAAAGGACATGTCCTGGACTGTGGCTGGTGACGCTGATTCAGGCAAGGGCAATGACTCGCACAGAGGGGGTTGAAAGGAGTTGAAAGGTCATGCCGAGCTTTTGTATTGATACCAGTAGCGCCGATCTGCACCTATCACGTGGAAAATGATGCAAGAGCTTGGTGCTTGTTCCGAGCTAGCACTCAGCAAATGCTTGACAAAAGAACCAAGTCACCGTAGTTCGCACACGTGCCCTCAAAGAGCTCCTCGCGCACAACTGGACGAAGAAGGAGAAGAGTGTCACAGTGTTCTGCCTTGAGTGCCTTCTCAAAACCATGCAGGCCTTCCAAAGCAGCCTGTGAAAGGTCATGCCATCAGATCATCTCAGACACTGCTCCGTAGGACTTACTTTTGCTACGCGCGGTTGGCGTTGTTTGACTGTTCAGGCGGGTCCCCAGAGGAGGGTGATCGCATTTGGCTGCGGCTTGAGCAGACTCCTCAGAGAAGTGGTGTGAAGATTCATGCCTTGCCTCGTTGGTCAATGTGTTTTTTCGCTTTTCAGACGAGGTGCTACCCTGAAAGAGTGGCATGGTTCCGTGGCTCCAACATAGCCTGCGCAGTAGTGCAGCCGCAAAACAGCGCATGCGGGAGGTTCGTGCAACCACGCAGTGGTCAAAGAATGCTGCAGGAGCCGCAGGCCTGGAATATGCGAACTTCCGATGCTGTAAGAAGTTTTGTGAGCTTTCATGAGGTTCGGAGTAATTAGTTCGGAAGTTCGGTCTTGGCAACCAGACGTCGAGGATAAGTTCGTCTCCGAGCTGGATGGCGTTGCAGCGCGTTTGGAAATGCCTGGACACCTGAGCCGAAGAGCCCCCCGTTTCATCTTGCCAATGGGTTTGCTGATGAGTGTTCTCAGGCTGCGGCAGCGCATTGACTCCTTAAAGGTCCAGCGAGATGTCAGAGGATGTCAGTCGGTTACCATCGGTCAAATCGAGCATTGTTTACCCGTCAGGAGGATGCAAGGCTTGCCCGCCGGAGTCGGTCCAGACCCCATGTTCTGAGTGGACAAGGAAAATCGTGAACCAAATGGCTGGCATCACCCGCCCGCGTTGCTCAAGGAATAGACTAACGCGCTTTGCCGGCGGGCTGATGCCGCACCCGCCTCAGCGTACTGATCCAAAACTAGAAGAAAACGATGACAAGTAGAATCATGGTGCGTCGAACGCTATTTGTCATGGAAGGCCCAATGCAGCTGCCAGCACTGCCCGCAGACCTCACATAGCCGTTCCCTCAGATTGCTCAGCGACTTCTTGAAGAGAAGCCTTCGTGCTAAGAGCACTCTGTTGCTTTGCCCCATCACGGACTTGCAAGCCGGAGGATGCGGACAACTCCGCGGCTGCAGAAAGACCTGAGGCCCGCCAGCACATTGTGCAAGGCATGCCTTTGACGTGAGATATGTTGTTTTCTTGCGTGCTTTGGCCTTCTCAAGCCAGCAAGGGCTGTGAGCACGGTTGCAATCACTTGCATTGCACATCTGTAGTGCCCAGGCCGCGAGGGCCCCTGCGAGGGATGCAGCGAGGGCCGAGCCGGCCGAAGCCCCGGCCGAGGCTCGCGAGGTCAACGCCCGCTGGGCTCCCAGCGACTGTTTACATCGGGTAATATGAAGCATATGAAGCGCATTGAGGCCACTGCAGTTCGGACTAGAGCGGACTCTTTTTCGATGGTTTTTGCACTAAGCCTGCGCATTCTGACTCATGTTATGTTCGACCGAATTTTCTTGTGGACTGCCTAGTTCTCTGACTCATTGTGGCTAATCCTCCAGATATATGGACATCTGGTCCAGAAGTTGTTTCTTCGCTGCAAGTGCACTATAGCCCATAGTGCTCTGCACACAATTTATCCGGCAAAGTGTCGAATCCACAGAAGATCATAAAAGTGGAATCCAGAAAGGAAGTTCAATTAAGCTTCCCACGCATGGACCTAGTGCGCTGCAATGCAGCAGCAGCCAGCAAGAGTTTGCAGAATCTTGGAAGCAAGCTACCTGAAAAACCCCATTGTGTTTGCTTATTTTCGTCATTTGGTACTGCATCTTTTCGCTTGCGCTTGTTATACTTGTAGCATGCCCGATGACGTCCTGCGACAAGTCGACAAAGCACTACAACACTTGTTAAGATTGCTTGACCGCATGTGAGATTCTAAGCGTTGCAGACACTTGCAGAACGTAGTCTCTAAAATGGGTGCGACGACATGAAGGTGGTGGTGCAGATGCGTGGATTTCGTCTGAAGCGGCTGCCAGGTGCTGAGCAGTAGCTAAGCACAGGCATCCCGCAGCATTTGATGGCATGCGATAGACCCATGTGCTGTGCCCTGGTGTTTGTGCTCAAACTGAGGCCCAGACTTTCCATCCTCGTCGCGATCGCCGGGAGGAGTCCAGGCAGCCTGCTGGCCAGGCCAGTGGGGCAATGGCTTTCACTCGGGGATTACAAGCCACGTTGTGACAACAGCACGGTGAGAATATTTCAGTGGTGATGACAGCATCCAAAACATCACCGACCACCAAGCACTAAGAAGCAAAGCCAAGCCGAGCAATGATCATGCAGAAGCCTTGCGGTCCTCGTGCCTCGTAAGTTGAAGAACGCTGGCATAGGACAAAGGTGATGGCCTGCAGGTGCCCTGGCACACGTTCCTCATTGCGAGTTCCGTCTTGGTGGCTGTCTGGGTTGTCGGCATTGTGTGGTATGTCATCAACCCGCTGGCCCTGTCCATGGCCTACAAGCTTCAGAGATCTTACAATAGACGCGCACCGGACCATGCACGATCTTGCAATATCTGTTATTTTAACATGACAACGATGTCCTTGGCATTCATATTCTCTGGATCTCCAACTTGCACCTAAGGAGCCACAAGCCAGGCATCGAAGTCGAAGTGAGTCCGGCTGCCCACGCATGCTAATGCTAACCTGTCTCGCGCAGTCTCCCACCTCTGCGCGTCAGTGGCAAGAGGTTGCTCCGGATTGCTTGATCATTTGGAACGAAAAGGTGGTGTACCGATGTACGCGCGCGCTGCACAGGTTGAGAAGTTTGCTAAGTTGATCCAAGTCTGGGATGCGCACGCTGCTCTACCGTCTCGTTTATGTACTCAGTGTTTTTTGCCTGTGTGCGTGGGTAGCGCGGGAGGCGGCACGACGTGCTGAGTATTTAGAGCTACTGTAGGTTTTTGGAGATAGTTCTGTCACCCACCGCAACGGGCCAGTACGCCTTCCCTCCTTCCATGAGACAACTAGAAACGACTTGCAGTTAGCCAGGTCATCATGTGTCACCATTCCGCAATCGTTTCGGCCTTGTACTTGTGCCAGGATGTGCTCTTTCCTAGTCGCCCACAGCCGGCTACGCCCAGAGCAGACAATGACTTACTCGTAGGCAGGAGTGCAGCGTGCAGGTGGGGGCGGTGACAAAGGAGGACAGGAGAAGTAACAATGTACATGTCTGTTGTGTGTCTTTCTTGGTACATGCTTAAGTAAGAATCAAGGAAAAACACAGAAGCCACAATGAAAAAGCAATGGCAAAGATATACGCGCACAACACAGCTTGTGTGAGCACAGATTCGTCCATCGCGTGTGCCCCGGACCCTTCCCCAGACCCCCGCGGCCCCCAGCCAACTGCTGCTGCGAACCCTCGTGACCGCTTGATCGTGTATTTCGTGCATTTCGGACGCTGCGCTATTTGGTCCCGGTCACCCAAAGATGCGCATCATCGGCCCGTAGCTCGATGATGCTCGGCTACCCCTGGTTTGGGATTTTGGGATGTAATGAAAGGGTTCAAGGTTGAGTGGTTTAGGGGTTTGGGTTTAGAGTTCACGTGCCTTTCGATGTTTGCTGCAGCGTTGGCAAGTTTTGATGAGGCATAGGCGTAGATTTCTTGGTAAACTCTCCCTGGCCATTGGCGTTCGGCCTGCCTTTTGACGGCCCGGAACTTGGTCTCTGGAACATGAGCTCACGAGCATTGTTTGGTTCTGCTTGGTGTTCTTGAGGCGTTGCAGCCGGGGAGGCCTGCGCAAGAGTGTAAACGCTAGACAGGAAGCAGGAATAGGCTATGCTTCCTTTGGTGTACGAGTGGAGGTACTTGACATCACCAGGATGTCAACAATTGCGAGCATCTCGGGAGTACTGTTCAGTTTTTGACCCTGCCTGGATTTGCCCCTGCACTTGGCCTGCGCGCAGGTGTGTGCAATTTCCGGTACTGCACCAGAGCAGCCAGTTTACTCTCCAAAGACCAGGTCGATGCACAGCTTGCTTTCTTGCTTTTGGATTTGTGACCTGCTTGGAACACAGCACCTGGAAGGCAGGTCTATGAGCGGCGGCTCATCGAGAAGCAGGTGCAGGAGAACGGACGATGCCCGGTGACCAAAGAGGAGCTGACGCAGGACGATGTCAGAGGTCAACAGTGCCGTTCTCTCCCGGGTTGCATGTGATTCCGCTTGTTGTCAGGAAGACCTTTGTGAGATGAAAGTCAACAAGGTGGTCAAGCCACGGCCAGCTGCCGCAACTTCCATCCCGGGCATGCTGCGCCATCCTCACAAATGTCTGACGTTTTGCTCGCAATTCATGTTCCCGGACATCGAGGACTCTTTTGCAGAGCGAATGGGATGCCCTCATGTCAGAGACATACGAGCTGAAGACGATGGGAACTCAGTACAGAAGCACGAAGAAAGTCAACCCAGCAACAGTCCTGACTGCCGACTGCTCGCCTGGACAGGAATCTTGACACCACGCGCAAGCAACTTTCCCACGCACTGTATCAGCATGACGCCGCCTGCCGTGTTATCGCTCGACTTCTACGCGAGCGCGATGCAGCGCGGGCGCAGGCTGGCGACATGGTGTCACAGTGTCTGACATGCATCTGCGCATGTGCGCACGCGCACGCCATTGATGCTATTAACAGGCATTGTAAGAAGAGATGTGCAGAGATGTAAGAGCACGCATGGATGCATGTGAATGTGTGTCGATGCGCGTGGGGAAGCATCCTGCCAGGTAGTGCAGCTGCAAGATCAGCTCAGCAACTCCACGCCTGCAAACGCACCTGTGGGGTCTGCCGAGGACACGGCAGAACCTGATCTTGTGTTTTTCCTGTCTTTTCCTGATTTGTCTTCATGACTTGTTGACTGATGTTGACTGTTGACGAGGGCGAGACTGGCCTTACTCCACAGATCCTGAACAAGATGGAGGAGACGCTGCATGCAGAAAAGCGCAGCTGCCGTCACCAAGCTATCACTCATGCCGCAGACTGCCTCTGTGGGCCATTTCAAGGAGCTTGCCAAGAGCCTTGCAAAGAGTCGCAAGCAGTTTGGAACCCAGATGCGACTTCATTCAGCTCTCAAGGGCATTTGCAGTCTGAGAAGGAGCTGACCGGCGGATTCAAGCATTGTTCAAGCATTGTTCAAGCATCTTCAAGCAGTATCTTGCAAGCCGTTGTGCCTTGAGCCGCTGGAGGCGCACTTTTCCTGACCTCAATCCCCTGGAAGAGGTCAAGAGGCCAGTGTTGTCAAGTTGTACGACGGTACAGCTGTGTGATACCGAGCCAGACACTTTTGGCCAGGATGGAATGCAAGGGCTCATTCTCCACCATCCATCAGTCCACTGCACCGGGGGTGGTTTGCGTGGACGTTCACAAGGTCGAAGTTATGTGCACTCCGTCCTCACTGCACGTCAGATTTCCGTCAGTTCATGTCAGTTACTGTGAATCCTTCTCCCAGCC
The DNA here is from genome assembly GCA_905221605.1 of Symbiodinium natans. Lineage (NCBI taxonomy): Eukaryota > Dinophyceae > Suessiales > Symbiodiniaceae > Symbiodinium > Symbiodinium natans. Next base: position 180,632 of record CAJNDS010002361.1, read on the forward strand.
TTCGCGGCTGCTTCGCTAATCGCTTCGAAGGCACATCCTCACCGGATTGCGACTGGTGGTGTGGACAGCCAGGCCAGCTTTCAGTGAGTGCCCGGTGAAAACTCAGATCGCAATGCATTGCAATCCTTGTTCCGCCATGACAGGCTTAGACCAGCTTCTCGCAAAATCGCTTTGAGAGATTTGAGAGGTGATTCTTTTCGATGCGCAGAAGAGCAAGCCTGTGCAGAAGATGGCTGGCCACTCCAAGAGGGTGCGCGAACGTAATCAGCCTGCATGTTCTGCCGCAACATTTCTTTAGCAGATAGCGTCAAACGCTTGTGCATACCTGTTACATCTTGTTACATCTTGTTGCAGGTCACAGCGGTGAAGCTGCACCCCGACAAGGACGTAGTGGCTTCTGCGTCGCAGGATGCGACGGCCAAGGTCTGGACGTGCAGCAGCACTACAGACTGGTCAAGCCAGTGCGCCCCGTAGATCGCCGTGTAGTCAACAGCAGGTAGTGATTACTCATCAGTGCTCGCGCAGATCTCTCGGTTTTTCGCAGAGTGTTTCTCCGAAGCGCGACCTCACCCCTTTGAATCGATTCCGACTTTCGGACAAATCTTCGGATCAGGTACAACTGCCTGCACACGATCCGCAAGCATAGCGCGGAAGTCACAGATCTGTCAATTCATCCGCTCGGTGAGCTTGGGTCCGAGACTGCTCGGTCATTCTACGAGACCTACTTTTCGGTGATACTCAAATCTGGATCGCTGCTGCTAAGTTACTTGCTGACGGCATCCTTGGACAAGTCCTGGGCCATTCACGACTTTGCGACTGGCCGCTGCATACGTCACATGCAGGTGGGTTGCCCAGTATCTAAGCTGCAGCAGTGATGTCCTGGTGTCATGTCAGGACTTGGACTCTGCATACCCCTGCATGAGCTTTCATCCAGATGGGCTCATCATTGCCGGCGGCACACAGGCTGCTTCTCCTGACGCGGTTTTCGATGACTTGAGATTTGGTTCTGAAGCCTCTGCAACTTCCTGCCCATCCCTTTCAGATTCAAATTCCGCACTACACTCAACTCTCACGGTCATACACGTGCTCATATGCTCACTGTCACGTTGCTTCAGAGTGCTTCGGCTCAGGTTCTTGCTTAGTTACTCATCGAACGCAGAACTTAAAAAGCGCATCCTTGTCGAACGCAGGACAAGACGGTTGTTGTGTGGGATGTGAAGGAGCAGGCTTTGGACATTGCATGTTGCAGTTTCAGTGCAACGCCCTGTGGCGATTACTCAGTCTTGTTAGAGTTTAACTGCTTATTCTTACTTATTGCTGTGCTGTATACTCGCGCATCCTCTGTATTTGTGTAAGTGCAGGCGACAGTCGCCACCCTTACTGGCCACGAGGGCGCAGTCCAGGCTGGGGCAGCGCAGCGTAGCATTGTGTTATCCAACCCTACAGTATGAGTCCAGATGGGTCCCCTGTGCTCCGCGCGGACATGCGCACAGTGTCTGCAGACTCTCTCCTTCTCTGGCAATGGCTATTACCTGGCATCTGCTTCGACCGATGGTGTTGTCAAGCGCGAATCTCAGAGAATTTCGGTCCCGAACCACCAGATCCACCAGCTTCTGCAGTATGTGACATGCAAGCATGTTGCCTTTTTGGTTGACGAGGCTGTGGGACCTGAGAAAGCCGCTGAATATCCAGACTATCAAGGATGGTCAAGCTGTGAGTGTCATGCACTCCTCGATGGGCTTGTTTGCACTTGTCGGTCCTGCAGGCCGATGGCCCTGTTCATTCTGTTGCATTTGATGCAACTGGGTGCGTGCCTGGACAACTGCAGGCTCAAGAGCACATGCTTCGACTCAGATTGTCGGACTTAGGCAATACTTGGCTGTGGGCAGCAAGAGCGTACAGGTGGGCATGGCACGTCTAGTCGAGCTGACTTCTGCTGAGAGTACGCAGCCGCTGAGGTCTTCAACTTTGCAACGAAGACAACGTTGACAGAGGCTGTTGCTTTCAAGGACCCGGGGCAGCATGACCGCGTAGTTCCCGGACTCTGACCCAGCAATCCCAACAACATATTGCCAAGCTCCCTGACTGAGCTCCGACACGTTTTATCGGACGAGTGGAAGAAGTAAAAACGGTCGCAGTCCGTACCACATGTAAGTCCAGGCCCAGGACCCTCAGAACAGCAGGTTGGCAGCGTAGAGAATGCCGCCTCAGCAGCAAGCAGCAAGGCAGGTGGGCAACTTTAACGGATTGGCCTCAATAGACAAGCATGGGGATCCATGCGAGTGGGAAAGCTTCGAGAAAGAACAACCATTCGCAAACTTTCTTTCTGTGGAAACAAATTTAACAGAGGTTGTGAGACGAGCACAAGGCAGGAAACCTCAGGCCAGGCTGGCAACATTGCCGGAGTGTGGCCTCTGCAATATACAGTCTAAGGGGCCTCAGGCAGGCAAATGTCCGAAGACGTCCTACGATATCATGAAGGCTAGTGTATCCCCAGGTGGCATGTCAGGGAGCAGGCTGGGCGGTTCCGGTGTGTGTGTGTGTGTGTGTGTCAGTAGCTTCCCAGGGCGAGCGTCGCACAGTGCCAGTGCTAACCCCGTGCCCAGAACGATTACGAACAGCAAAATCTATGGTCGTTACCACTTGTGCCTTCCAACGTAGAATCGCTTGCTGTTTTTCGTTCGGCTGTGTTTGTCTGATCGACCTCTCTAACTGTGGCTTCAAGATAGATGTCTTGCCGCGCCCAGCTTCGTACCTTAAGCTCACGGCCTCACAAAATGAAGCCCAGCCTCGCAGGCTTTGAATGTTTTGCACCCTTCCACCACAAAACAAGAGAGCCACGCTGTCTCTAGGCCCAGCTTGGGCCAGGCATGGCTTATGCCTTTGTCCTTGCCTTGCGTAGCCTACGACAGCTGCACTCACCGAGCATGCCATTCTTGCGGCTGCACTGGGTAGGTTGAACTTCCTGATAGTCGAGCTTCTTAAGGATAGAGCAAGCCAGTATGCGAGCCACTCACATGGCCAGATCTACAATTTCAGCCACAAACTTATTTTAAGTCGAGAACGCCTGGCGGCGAGTCAGCCGCCGCTCCCAAACATTTTTCACATCGGGTACGGGAGGAAGGAGGGGGGGGGGTGGTGAGGGGGTTCGAACCTTCAAGACTGTTAATAGATTCTAGAATATGAGCTGACGAGTGTTTATCGCCTCTTCAGTCCAGAGGTGCGGGGTCCAACTGTTCAAATTCAACAGGACGCTCGGGCTTCTTGATTGAAAGCGTCAACACGAATCTACATTCTTCTAAAATCGGATTCAGACCCCTTCTTAACCCAAACCCCTAAGACTTTTTCCCCTAATTACCATCCGAAAAATTAAAGACAACAAGGGACTTTCTGCCCTCAAGAAGTGAAGTGCAGCCAAGAAGATAACCACACATGTGCGAGGAGCACACAGACGCAGTGACCGGTCTTTGCTGGGGTTCGGCCGCCAGTGCGATGAGAAGATCTGCCTCGTGCTTTTGCAGTTTTGCTTGTTTGTTTGTGCTCAGGTCCACACGCAAAGACCCTGGCCAGTGTGTCCATGGACCGCTCTCTGAAAATCTATTCTGGCAAATGAATGTGGTGATATCTCACCGTACACCGTTCCCATTCTGTATATATCTGATATGGGCATTTGCTGCGCCCTCACTCTGTGGCTGTCTCTTGCTCTCTCTCTCTCACACGCTCTCTCTCTCTCTCTCTGTTTCTCTCTCTGTCACTCTGTCACACACTCGCACAAACCCTTACCGCTCACTATTGCTGTCTCCCGAACATGCCTTATATGCCCTCAGCACATCTCGGGGAAGCCGCTATTCTGTAGCTGCTGAGATGCTCGAACGGTGCCGGTGGAAAATAAGTGCAGGTGCAACTGCAAATGCTGAGCGGAGGCGCTTGCAAGAAGCAGACCCCCACATCCAGACTGTAGACTGTGTTGTCTCGCGGTTCCATGAGTTCAGTGATATATGAGCAAGTTTATAGGTGTTGCCACTCACTTACTCTTAAGAAGCGTTAGCACTGTCTGGCTTCCAGTGCAACGCCCGGGTCTCGAAGCTCCGAAGAGGCTCCCCAGTTTTCCGCACAAGGGGGAAGTTTGCTACGAAGCGTGATGCAAAGTGGAAACGAAGTTGAGAACTCCTTATACCTCCCCAAGGCTTCGTCGGGCTTATCCAACCTAGATATGTCGAAGCGCATGATGCCGCATTTTCATGCAGAGGTATGTCAAGAAGCTAAAGCTAAGTCAGCATATATGTATTCATCACGAGGACGAGCATGGTAGCCAATTTATCATGCCACGGTATAGGAAACGTGGATCCATGTAAATACATGTGGCACCAGCTTAATCGCAGTTTTTTGCAATGAAACGTCATCAATTTCGAGGCAAGAAAGCATCAGCAAGAGCAAATATCAAGACGAGCCATATGCCTTTGTTGTCATTGTGGCCGTGTTTGTGTTGTCGCAGTGGTTGTTGTTGTTGTTGTTGTTGTTGTTGTTGTTGTTGTTGTTGTTGTTGTTGTTGCTCTGGCTCTTGCTCTGGCTCTTGCTCTGGCTCTTGCTCTGGCTCTTGCTCTTGATTTTGCTCCTGATCCTGCTCCTCCTGCTCCTCCTCCTGCTGCTGCTGCTGCTGCTGCTGCTACTGCTGCTGCTGCTCCTGCTGCTCCTGCTGCTCCTGCTGCTCCTCCTCCTCCTCCTCCTGCTGCTGCTGCTGCTGCTTTGCATGTGCACAGCCCCACAACCATCCAAATTTTGAGCACATTTAGCAGCAAAAGCCCTGACTCCTGCCTTTGAGAGTTTAACTAACCAGCGTGCTCGAAAGTACATATCTGCTTGGTGCCACGTACTTTGCGGTTGACGATCTGTTATGATGCGGAGGAAGAGTTGCTTGTTCTCCGGTCTTGTGTGACCTGGATATTGTGCGAAAGGAGCGCTGCCTTGGTGACGCGCCACTGCATGTTTCTAGCTGAAGCAGGTAAACCAAAAAACATGTCAACTGTTCTGCCCCGAAGATACTGGTACTCTAAAGAAGAGCCAGAGCAGTAGCCAAAAGTTGACATGTAGCTATATCCAAGACTGCAAGCAGCGAGCAGCAGTCCATCCTTGACCAGCCCATGGTCAACCCATGCAGAATGGAAGAATGTCTCGCCGACACCGCAGCTCCACAAGTCCTCCGCCGGGACTCAGCTGGGTGGAGCGAGAAGCGAAGTACTTGCAGAGTGCACCATTGAAGAAGTGCTGCAGACACAGACGCCAAGATGTCCACTTGGCACTGGCCCAGGCCTCCGAATGACGATGGTTTGGCGGCCGTGGCTGTTTCGGGGTGCGACCGAAAGCACATACTTGTAGAAGCACAAAACCACCTAAAGACCTAAGCAGGCAGCAGTGATGATCTGATGTGGCAGCGGGTGCAGCACGTGTATTGTAGCAATGGTCGCGGTACCAGGTGCACGTGTGGATCTGCACATCAATTGGAAGAGGAGCCGGTGACCCAGTGCGATGAAAGCTCATGGTACCATATCTCGCTTCATTGGGGAGACTCCGAAGTGCAGGCGCCAGCGCTTGGCTGCACAATGTTGGACGCTTGTGGCAGTGAGAAACCGTGCCTACTTTGAGTTGCCCTGTGGCTGGAATCTATATTCAGGTCACAGCCTCGCGCTTCGCGCAGACTCTGTGGCAGCCAGAGAAGAGGAGATGAGCCAGTGCTTGGAAGGCTGCCTACTAGAGCGCATGACCTCACATGGAGACGGTTTTACAACTCATGGCCCGTTTAGGTAACTTTTCATCGGATTCCTTATACTTGCAATCTTAGAAAAAAGGACCTCGAAAGGGAATTTATTTCAGAACGAGCCCTCCGTGTCCGCTTTTGCTGCTGGCTTGTGTGGAAGGCCTTCTTCAGGAGATTTCAGGAGGTAAACCTCATTGTGTCGCGAGTCAGCAACACAATGCAACCTGCACAGGGCTGCACAGGCGGCAGCACAAAGAAGCGAAACCCTTCCCAGGCCCATCCCAGCCCTCCACGTATGAGAAGTACATAGCCATACGCATGCTGTACTGAAACTGCCTATCCGAACCAACATAAGCTGAAAGCAGCATGTTGCGATATGTTACGTTGTTCTGCGGAGGCTTGGATTGTGACCTGGAGCGTATGCAGATTGCAGAAGAGGAGCTTCGATGGCCTGGGCCTGGGTGAGAGAGTCTGATCTGGTGTTGAGTAGAGTGAGATTAGGGTCCAAACGTAGGGACTTGGTTGTTGCAAGTTGCACGGGGTACCAATGTTCATTGATGTTAGTTGTTGTAGCATTGCACTAGCCTTGTCCTCACTCGCGGGGAGGTCCAGAGATGATGTGGAGGCTCAGCCCAGCTCGGCTGCTTTTGAGATCTTTTGAGGCCGCGCTGGTCCACGGGGTCTCATTTCATTGCCCCCGCAGGCGGCATGTGCAGAGGCCGAGGAAATGCTGCAAGCTGCTGCGGGCAAAGAGAAGGCAAGAAACTGCATCGTTGCCGTTGCTGTGAGGTCTGTTCTTTTTTTAGACTTTTGTTTTTTTTTCCTGGTCGCTGTCTTTGTTCCAGCATGTTGCAACTTCTCGCAAGGCCCTTGGATGTGCCCAGGCACGTCGTCAAGCAAATCGGGCTGAACATGAGTGCTGAATGTGGTGGCAGCTCTGCTGACAGGACCAGCTGGCCCAGCAGACGGCTAAAATCAAGGACTTGGAGATGGAGGCTGCGCAAAAACTGCAAGCCATCGCAGAGTGATTCCAGCCTAGCTGCCTTAGCTGCCTAGCTGGAGGTGGAGGGAAAGGAGCGCGAACTGGCACAGGATGAGTCGGATTTGTTTGAGGCCTTGGAAGTGCTTGATGTGCCAATTGATGTGCCCCCATGTGCCCCCCCCATTTTCCGTTGTTGTCTAACGCGACGGAAGTTTCGGGTTCACGCATGTTCACGCCGCAGAGGCAAGAAACCGGGTTGACGACGAAGTTGGGCGAATGCGAAGCCAGTTCGACCAGATCGAGCAGGAGGCAACGTCTGGGCTGCTTTGAACTTTTGAACACACACGTGACATGATGAATGGGTTGAATGGGTTCTGGCAGTGATGGGAACCACACAAGGCGCAGCTGCTCCACCTCGAGTTCGAGGATGCCACAGCTGAATTGTCCCACTTGCGACAACACATCGTACCCGGCGTACCATGGGGCCTTCCCCGCGACGCTGCACTGAGGAGGCTGTCCAGCAGCTTGATGAGGCCAGCGTTCGGGTTTTTTTGTGCAGTGACGCTTTTCTTGCTTGCCGTCAGCACTCACCACAGGTCGAACGCGAGGAGTGGGCGTTGGACGCAGACAAACGCCTTCTGGAGGAGATTGAGGCCCAGGTTGGGACATGGCATGGCATGGCATGGAGAACCATTGCAGTTTCGGAGCACAGCGTGCTCTTGCCAGATGGTCGATGATGACATTCATCAAAGGCAGCATGCCTTCTTGCAGGTTGAGCCAGTGCGGCGTCGCCTGGTTGAGCGGGAACGGCGACTGCATTACGACGAGGAGGAGCTAAAGGCCCAAGAGGCAGAAGATGGCGGAAGTATGCAATTGCGTGAGTGACTGCAGCAAGTAGCCGACTTCAGATCCCAGGTTGCACTGCGCTAGAGAGCTTCCCCGTTGATTTGTTTTATCACTCTTCCTCTTCCGCTCGATTCTCTCTCGCTTTCTCTCTCTCTCTCTCTCTCTCTCCCCCGCTCCCAAACGCAAGCATCTTGCCGCAAGGCGGATTGCGAAGAGAAGGAAGCCCAGCTGTTCCAAGCGTGCCGCGCTGACTTGTTCTAGTCGAAAGTGCGAGCAGCGCAAGGTACTTCGCAACGCTTCTGGTTTGAGGTATCTAGTTGAATATGCTTAGTGCCTTGCGGCTGTTGCAAGACACCTTTTGCCAGTCTAACCACTTCAAGCTAGTTTTTCAGTGAATCCCTCGTAGCCAACGGGAGTCCCTAAATTGGAGCTTTTTTGAGTTCTCCACTCTCTTCTCTCTCTTCCTTCTCTTCCCTCTCTTCCCTCTTTTCCCTCTCTTCCCTCTCTTCCCTCTCTCCCCTCCTCTCCCCTCCTCTCCCCTTCTCTCCCCTCCTCCCCCCTTCTCTCCCCTCGTCTCCCCTTCTCTGCCTTCTTTCCCTTCTCTCCTCTCTTTCCACTCTTTCCCCGTTCCCCTCTCTCCCCCTCTCCGCTCTCTCGCTCTCTCTCTCTCTCTCCTCTCTCTCTCTCTCTCTCTCTCTCTCTTGCTTGCTGCACACCAAAACAGTAGCTGAAATCTGGATGAGACGCCGGGAAATGGTGCTCCTCGATGCAGAGCGCTTGCGTTTTGGAGGACTGTCATGCAGCAAACTTCACGATGAATTTCACAAAGACCTTGTAGGACTGTAGGAATCCTATCATGTCCTATTGGAAACCCAGAAAGCACGATTGTGGGCAGGATTCCCATATGTTGCACACTGACATTTGAAGTCATACACGCTCTCTCTTTTTATTGTTTTTTGCTGCCGCCCCTTCTAGAATTGTTTGGTCTGATAGCTCACTCTGCATTCGTGCAAAAACCTTGAATCTCAGACGGCCCTGAACTCCCTAAACACGACGCATTACCACAGATAGTAGCTGACAGCAGGCATGTTTGCAAACTGCCAGAAGCAAGGTTGTCTAGATAAATTGTACTGGGTAACATGTGACCTCATCTTGTCAGAAAGGCGAAAGGGTCTCGGGTCGGTAGAAAAAGGGTGCACATCCTTCACATTGAATCTCTGGGCGCCACGTCACACGATGAATGAGCGCAATGACAGGTACTACCAAGCCCAACAAGCTGTTTCAGCGATCCGCCAACGTCGGAACCTTAACTTCGTAATCGCGATGTGACTGAAATGTCTGAAATGTGTCCCGACACCACATGATTTTCGCCTGTACGAGGTCAGCAGGACTTGGAAAGAAAGGTAGAAGAAAGCTGCCAGCAACAGCAGGATGCTTAGAATACTCAGTCTCGGTGGCCCATGGTGGCATGGTGGTTTCATGGGTTCCTTGATGCTGATGGAGAAGTCTTTTGCAGATTGTGCAGCTGAAGCGGTACTTGGAAGTCCAAGGCAGCGGCTTCTTCTGCAGTTTCAGGAGCTGGGTGACAGTGACGGAGGTAGCATCTTGCCGGGTCGAATGTGTAGAATTGTGTTTGCTGTCGTTGCCGTTCTTTGGAGCTCGGTAAAATGGCTCACTTTTCCGAACAGAAACATCAGAAGCAGAGCTGGCAGCTTAGGCCCAGGCCGAGGCAGTCTTGGATAACTTCTACAGACAGCGAAATATGAAAGCTGGGTGACCTGCCTCGGACGGACGCGCAAAGCTTCGATTCAAGCACGGCGCGATTCAAGCACCCGCGATTCGAGCATCGCACCGGTTCAAGCACGTGCGATTCAAGCATTGCCGCTTTTGTGCTCGCCGATTTTACGCGCGCGCGCACGATTCAAGCACGATTCCCGATTTCGGCTTTCCTACCATCCTTCCGACACACCGGCGATTTGGACCCCCTGTATACCAGCCCAGCTGGCTTTACAGGTTAAAGGGCTGAGAGTGTTTTCAGGGTTTTGAGGCCTGAGGTTCGGGCCAAGGGCTTTAAGGTTTAGGGCGTGGAGTTTTGCACGCTACGCAAGTGTTGCAAGCTGGCTTCTGCAATGCCTAGTGCAGGCCGCTTGGAGGCCGTGCCGCAAAGTGACGGCACAACCCCTGCGGAGGATGTGCTGATGTTTTTTTTGGCGCTGATGTTCTGCTCCAAACCCCAATCTCATCTGCAGGAGATTCGACAAAGACTCGGACAGCAAAGTGTTGACATGGACTGGGTTCTTGGCCTCAGCGTCAATTCGTTATTAAAGACGCTTGAATGATACCCTGCATGAGCCACATCTGCTGCAATCCCGATCCAGTTCCGATGCATCTGTGCAGCGTGCAGGCCCATTCCCTTCGACAGCAGCAGCTTGGGCCTCAGTCACGCGACTTTAAGGCTGACGCAGTTGAAGCTTGCAACGACAGAGGTGGTTAAGAGCCCAAGGACATATTTGCAGCAGATGGAGGTTGAGCTTCTTCAACTCAAGGCGCCGCAGAATCCCAGACTCAGAAGTCTCCGAGCGCCACCAGATGCAATCTTGTTTCGTCGTTGGGTGTGTACACGTGTGCACTTTTGTACACTTGTGCACATGCTATCGGATCTCCAATCGGACAGGGTGGGTCGCAGAAGCGCCAGACTGGTATCGAAGAGACCGGACAAAATTGCTTTGCTGGCAGGAGTTGGCGGCGTCTTGCCATGCATGCTATGACAGTGTTGATCTGATTGCGGTCTTGTCAGTCTGGCACTTCAGAATGGTTGGTGCTCGAGCCATCTGCAGAACTGCGGATCAGATCAGACAAGCCATGGTATGCTGGCAACTGTTGGAAGCTTGTGGCGTTGAAATGTTGTGATGGGTTGTGATCTGTCCTGCCATCTTGCATGCAATTGCACACAGAATGAGTCAACAAAGCCTTTGTTGCGCAAGACACCCAAATGTAACGAACAGTCAGAAAGAGCACACTGGTCAGGTTAGAGTCTATATATTTCTACGCCAATGGAAGAAAAGTACATGGGTCATGCCAGCGTCCTCTTCGGCAGTGAACTTTTTGGACAGTGTGCCTGGGTGGAGTCAAGAAGACGCCGTACATTGACATGCGCGGCGACACTGTCCTGTGTGACTAAGGAGCGTGGTCTGCTCGGCCGAGAGCTCTCTGCTAGACAGGCTGGGTTCATGCCGCGCAAAGGCTTCATGACCTCCTGAAAGAGGGGTGACTGCAGGGAGGGATGGGGTATTGGAGGCTTTGGAACAAGAGCGTGGTGCTTTGGCTACATGGCCTCATGGCGTTGTGGGCAGCCCAAGGCTCCAAGAGTGCTCCCCAAGAACCCAACTTCAAACTTCAGGAACACAGATGAATAGGGGAACATGAGAAATCATGAGAACAACAAGTTGGAGACACGGCTTTTTGGACAAGAATGGTTTCATGATGGGCGCCTTCAGGTCCAAGCAACTTTGTAATATTAAGCGCTGTGCAAAAAAATCTGGCATGCCAGTGCCAGACTCTGACACACGAGCTTGAGTGTGTAGAGACGTTTAGAGCTTGTATGGCCAGAGCGTTTATTCGCTGCGTTGGAGCCTTTGCTCATCCGCTTGGACTGCCCTGGCTCTAGGAGAGAACTGCTTGGCGAGCAAACCTGTGCTGCGTGGCCGCGCGCTTTGTCTTCTTGCTGGCGCACGGCCTGGTCGTCATCTCTGTCTCTGCCCGCTGCTCACTGTCCGAGCTTGGCAGACCACGTTAAGCCATCATGCTGTGCCTATAGGCTTCTTGGGAGCAGATCGAGACTGGCAATGTCAGGCGCTCAGGAGGATTCTCTCAGTTTCTTGCGGCATGCCGAAGGTGCCAACCAAGTCGCACCCTCCAGAGACAGCCCGCAAAAAAAGCTGCCACCCAGGTCGACTGGCGGCTGATCTTTCTTCCTGCATGGATCGGACATTCGCTTTGCATCTTGGACCTTGAAAAACACAGACGGTAAAGTGCCTCGATGTCAGGGCCTCTCAGCCTCTCAGGCGTTGTTCTGCTGGTGGCTGCCTGGTGTGCGTCATGCCCGTGCGCCGTGCTCCCAACAGGGCTTGCAACAATCGTTGTTTCGAAGTGTTTACAGTTTAAAGTCTGCTCCTGGCACGCCCCTGAAAGGTACATCAAGCTTTGTTTGTCAGAGCGGACGCCTTGTGTGAACAGCGGTCCCAGCATCATCACGGATGTGCCCAGGGTCTCGAAGGAATGAGTGTAGATGCACCGATATCGCAACCGGGAAGTTGAGCAAGAAGGATACAAGAGCAAGGAATTTGCGGCGAAGCCGGGGTTCTTTCGGAGCAGATGTACGCTAACTTTCTTCGATTGTGTGAGCACCGTGACGTACTGTTGGAGGTGCTTCCAACGATATTTCTTACGATCCCCGGCCTGATCTTCATAGCTCTGGATATCGGAGCCGAGTGGCTCAATCCAGAAATGTGTAGAAATCTCTATGAGTCATGTTGTGAGTTGCATCTACAGCATCTACCACGGACGGCAACAGCTGTCACGTTAGGTACAATTTCTGCCTGTACCTGGCCTCTGTCCAGCTAGGCCTGCAAGGGAAGTGGTATTGCTTGCTATACGCCTACGCAAGTGAGGGGGAGCCGAACGTTTTCAAATGTTGTGAACTGCATCAGATGGGTGGTTGGGGTCAGGGCAGCCGCGGTCTGCCGCGAGCTTCACGGTGCTCTTCAGCACGCTGGGCCTGCCGCCTCCTCTGAGTGCGTATTGAATTATTGGATTGTGCCCTCTTCTTGCAGATGTGCCGACTCCAGGCTGGCCGTTTGCCAGGGTGCCCTCTTCAGGGTGCGCCCCATAGTTCTTATGAGCAGATCACTAGCATCTGTAGGACATGTTCCCTTCAGGACAACTCCGCGCTTTGGCTCTCTTTGGGCAGCTTGGCAGCGGCGTGTTCGTGTGCGCTGTGTGCTCCGTGGGCAGCGCACGAAGGACCCCAATCACAAAGACACGAAGACGCACATCAACACGACCACAAACACGAAGACACACACACACACACACACACGCAAACAAAAGGAGCAAAGACACAGAGACAGACACGAAGACACACACACACACACACAAGCACGTAAGCAAGCAAGTCAGCAAGCAAGCAAACAACCAACCCAAAAAAAACACAAACAAGCAACTAAGCAAGCAAACAAAAAACCAACAAACAAAAACAGAAGCAGAAACAAGAACAAAAGCATAAGCATAAACATGAGCATAACAATAAACATAAACACAAACAGAAGCATAAACAGAAAGAAGCAAAAACTAGAAACAACCAAGCACAAACAAAAACAACCAAAAGCAACCACACCAAGCAAGAAAGCAAACAAACAAAAACAAACACAAGCAATCAAGCATACAAGCAAGCAGACAAGCAAACAAACAAATAAGCAAGCAAGCAATCAAGCAAGCAAACACAAGCAGCGAGCAAACAAACAAAGACACAAACAAAACCACAAACAAACAAACGCACAAACAACTACACAACAAACACCCACACACACACACAGGCACACAGACACACGGACACACAGACACACACAGACACACAGGCACACAGGCACACGGACACGCAGGCACACGCACACGCGCACGTGCGTGATCATGCGCATATGCGCGCACGCGCACGCGCGCGCGCGCGCGCGCGCGCGCGAGCGAGCGCGTGCACGCACGCACGCACGCACCCACCCACCCACACACACACACACACACACACACACGCACCCACGCAATCCCACCCACACCACACAATCACACACACACACCGCACCTCACGCAGCACACACACACCACACACACACACACGCCACACACACACACACACACACACACACACGCATGAACAACCAGCCGACCAACCAACCAACCAACCATACAAACAAATGAAATAACATCAAACCAATCTAACAAAAATCGCACGCATAAACACACAACCACACGAACAAACGGACGAACGAACCCCAGGCAACACCCACACACAGAGACACCCACCCATACACACACACACACACACACACACACACACACACACACACACACACACACACACACACACACACACACACGCATGCACAGAGAATGTCAAGGACACACGGGCGCAGCGACGCAGAGGCACAAAAACACGGAGGCGCCGGAACGCACACGCACGCGGGTGCATCTACAGTCACACACACACACACGCACGCACGCACGCACACACACACACACACACACACCCATACACCCATACACACCCACACACACACCCACACGCCCACACACCCACACACCCACACACCCACACACCCACACACCCACACACCCACACACCCGCGCACCCGCGCACCCGCGCACCCGCGCACCCGCGCACCCGCGCACCCGCGCACCCGCGCACACGCCCACACGCACACACGCCCACACGCGCACCCGCGCACCCGCGCACACGCCCACACACACACACGCACACACGCACACACGCACACACGC